>NIVC01003325.1:20000-104081 GCA_002269645.1 Macrostomum lignano
ATGAATTGAGGAAGGCCTTCGGTCGCTGCCGCGAATTGGTTATTTTTCAATCTTGGCCAAGAAGAAAGCGGATCAGTTGAAGACGCGACGAATCGCTATGGGTCACGTCCAAGCTGGCGAAAATGAGGAGCCGACTTCCGGAAACCGGAACTCGCGCAAAAGACACCGTCAACAAGATACAGATCTTCCTGATGAGCTTGCGCATGACCCGGTGCCCGGTCTCCGGGGCAGTCCGGGTCGGGCGCAAATGTCTACTGACGGCGAATTACTTGAGGAGGGAAATGCGGACCATGTCGATGATTGAGTGCATGACGGCACCATCGCATGTATCGCAAGTGATTTCTAACTTTTGTTAAGGTAAATGTATATCAAGACGTATACGGCTTGAAAATTGCTTATGGTAGAAGTCGACCTGCCCATCCGAGTGTCATTGAGAAGGTCCTCAGAAATGTTATCGATAGCATTTTTGTATTTCGGAATATGAAATAGAAAAATACAATTTACAGTTTTGTACAACAGAGTTTATTATTTCTCTTCGAGAACGGCTAATCGAATTCGATTCCATTCGTATTCGTGGAAAATTTATAGAACAATGACCCGTTCTTTATTTAATTTTATGCTACGCTTCATATTAACTTCTTCATAGAGATCCGCGTCTATTTTCAGGTAATTTTCATTCTGATCTGGAAAATTCGCCCGGATTCAAGTTCAACGGAATTAGCCCAAGAACAGCAAGCTAATATAGAGAAGGATTTAAATAGACACAGGAGACGTAAATGAAAACAAAAAAACTTAGACAAAGAATTGGGGCAGACCGGAGGACAGAGGGGAGAGAGAGAGAGAGAGAGAGAGAGAGAGAGAGAGAGAGAGAGAGAGAGAGCTGACGGAAGGACGGCGACAGGCGTACACTGGTACTGACAGACTTCCATTGGAGCAACGCTTTAGAGCTCGGTTGCCAGGCAACTAACATCGCATGCTGTATTATTTTTAGCCTAGTCTGCAGAAGCCTCAGCGCTTCAAAATGCAAGCGCAAAACGCGGAGACAACAATGACAGAATCCAGTTGATGGTAGGGCAGGGATGAGAGAGAATGGAAACGGACAGACAGACAGACAGACACACACACACACAGACAGACAGACGGACAGACAGACAGACAGACAGACAGACAGACAGACACACACACAGACAGACAGACAGACGGACAGACAGACAGACAGACAGACAGACAGACAGACAGACAGACAGACAGACAGACAGACAGACAGACAGACAGACAGACAGACAGACAGACAGACAGACAGACAGACAGACAGACAGACAGACAGACAGACAGACAGACAGACAGACAGACAGACAGACAGACAGACAGACAGACAGACAGACAGACAGACAGACAGACAGACAGACAGACAGACAGACAGACAGACAGAGAAGCAGATGACAAGGCCTAGAACCACATGGGAAAGCCCCAATCCAGAACCGCAAGCAAGCAGAGACACAGGCAAGGACGCCCAAGTCAAGGACGCTCACCTCTCCCTGGCCTGTCCGCCAGCCCTGTCCACCTTCTTCAGCTGTCCGCGTTTAACGAGAGTCCGACCGGGCGCCAGCAGCTTGGGGGCGCTGCGCAGAGATCGCTGGACAGCCAGCAGCTCCTCGGCGCTCTGCTGCGATCGCACCGTGTCGTTGATGTGCCTGGCAACCTCGGACACCTGAGCAACGCTGCGCTGCAGTGTCGGATAGTCCGGGTGGCCAGTGGGGGTGCAGCGGAGCAGCTGGGTGAGCAGGAGCTCGTATCTGCGTGTGAGGCGGCAGCAGTTGTGATTTAATAATTGTTATGTGCTGAGAGGTTTGTGCCGCTCTGAGAGGAAAAGCTGTTTCGTGGCCATATTTTGTTCTGAGAGATGGTGGACCGCCCCTGAAGGGGGCGCAATTTGCTAGTCCACATAACTAAATTTCACTATGTTCGGCTGGTCATAATCAGCGTTATAAAACGAGCCAATTAACTAAACTTTTAAAGATTTGAATTTTTGCCGGCCCGAAGCTGAGGTACCTATCAAAATGTTTAGATATGTCCTATAATGTCTTTGAGGTGTCTTTTAAGTTGGAATCTGTTTTAAAATGTTACTGGGGTTCAGACTGTTCCATGTTGATGGGGATCTGTTTCATGTTGATGGGGATCTGTTCCATGTTGATGGGGATCTGTTCCATGTTGATGGGGATCTTTTCTTTGTTGATGGGGATCTGTTCCATGTTGATGGGGATCTTTTCTTTGTTGATGGGGATCTGTTCCATGTTGATGGGGATCTGTTCCATGTTGATGGGGATCTGTTCCATGTTGATGGGGATCTGTTCCATGTTGATGGGGATCTGTTCCATGTTGATGGGGATCTGTTTCATGTTGATGGGGATCTGTTCCATGTTGATGGGGATCTGTTCCATGTTGATGGGGATCTGTTCCATGTTGATGGGGATCTGTTCCATGTTGATGGGGATCTGTTCCATGTTGATGGGGATCTGTTCCATGTTGATGGGGATCTGTTCCATGTTGATGGGGATCTGTTCCATGTTGATGGGGATCTGTTCCATGTTGATGGGGATCTGTTCCATGTTGATGGGGATCTGTTTCATGTTGATGGGGATCTGTTCCATGTTGATGGGGATCTGTTCCATGTTGATGGGGATCTGTTCCATGTTGATGGGGATCTGTTCCATGTTGATGGGGATCTGTTCCATGTTGATGGGGATCTGTTTCATGTTGATGGGGATCTGTTCCATGTTGATGGGGATCTGTTCCATGTTGATGGGGATCTGTTCCATGTTGATGGGGATCTGTTCTATGTTGATGGGGATCTGTTCCATGTTAATGGGGATCTGTTCGATATCGTCAGAGAACAAAAAACTCATAGCTAGCAAGGTCGCGAGTTCGAATCCTCACCTCGGCACCCGCTGTACAGGCATGATAAGCAGCGCATCCAGCCTCATCTGCACCTCAGGTCGCGACTCCGCCCGTCGCACGAAGCCCAACAGCCTTGAACTCGCGGCCATCTGGCGCTCCAGAATGGCCTGAGCTCGCATGTGATGCCTGGCATAGACTGAGTAGATTTTCAAATACGGCGCCAACTGGCAGAACGCGTGCGCCGCGCCGATGGAGTCCCGGCTTGTTGACTCCGGCCGGTGGCTCTGCTGTTTTCGTTGGCGCTGCAGCAGTTCCAGCAGCTCCCTGAAATATTTGGCAGGAATATTTGAAATATTCAGGCAAGGAATGCGTGAGCCACCCAATGGCTTACCTACCATTGCTTTTCTAAACATTAGCTGACTAAGATGAGAAGAAATGCATATGACAGGAGGTACGGTACCGGTAAGATGCGTAAGAGAAATGGAATCTAGACTGGGCACAGGCGCACAGAGGGGAGAACGACAGACCAGGCGGACATCTGTTAAAAAAGTCTATATTTGCCTGCATTAGAGTAAGTCTTTGTGACTTGGTTGATCTATTTATCTATCTATCTGTCTATCTATCTGTCTATCTATCTGTCTATCTATCTGTCTATCTGTCTATCTATCCATCTATCTATCTATCCGTTAAAAATCTATCTATCTATCTATCTATCTGTCTATCTATCATTTGTCTGTCTGTCTGTCTATCTATCTATCTATCTATCTATCTATCTATCTATCTATCTATCTATCTATCTATCAAATATCTATCTATCTATCTATCTATCTATCTATCTATCTATCTATCTATTTATCTATCTATCTATCTATCTATCTATCTATCTATCTGTCTATCTATCTGTCTATCTGTCTATCTGTCTATCTATCCATCTATCTATCTATCCGTTAAAAATCTATCTATCCGTTAAAAATCTATCTATCTATCTATCTATCTATCTATCTATCTATCTATCTATCTATCTATCTATCTATCTATCTATCTATCTATCTATCTATCTATCTATCTATCTATCTATCTATCTATCTATTTATCTATCTATCTATCTATCTATCTATCTATCTATCTATCTATCTATCTATCTATCTATCTATCTATCAATCTATCTATCTATCTATCTATCTATCTATTTATCTATCTATCTATCTATCTATCTATCTATCTATCTATCTATCTATCTATCTATCTATCTATCTATCTATCTATCTATCTATCTATAGGAGGTACGGTACGGAGGTACGGAGTTACTCTAATGCGGTAAGCGGATAAAAGCGCTTACCGCGCCCATTGGCTTTCCAGCTGCCTTAATCGTTTCCGGTGATCTTGTGTGCGTGCTTTCAGCTTGATTGGCTGCGGCAAGCAAGCTCGAAAGAGCTCGCTTCGCTCGCTCTTTCTCGCTATCTACTATCTATCTATCTATCTATCTATCTATCTATCTATCTATCTATCTATCTATCTATCTATCTATCTATCTATCTATTTATCTATCTATCTATCTATCTATCTATCTATCTATCTGTCTATCTATCTGTCTATCTGTCTATCTGTCTATCTATCCATCTATCTATCTATCCGTTAAAAATCTATCTATCCGTTAAAAATCTATCTATCTATCTATCTATCTATCTATCTATCTATCTATCTATCTATCTATCTATCTATCTATCTATCTATCTATCTATCTATCTATCTATCTATCTATCTATCTATCTATCTATCTATCTATCTATCTATCTATCAATCTATCTATCTATCTATCTATCTATCTATCTATCTATCTATCTATCTATCTATCTATCTATTTATCTAAATATCTATCTATCTATCTATCTATCTATTTATCCATCTATCTATCTATCTATCTATCTATCTATCTATCTATCTATCTATCTATCTATTTATCTATCTATCTGTCTGTCTATCTATCTATCATTTGTCTGTCTGTCTGTCTATGACAGATGGGGATCTGTTTCATGTTGATGGGGATCTGTTCCATGTTGATGGGGATCTGTTCCATGTTGATGGGGATCTTTTCTTTGTTGATGGGGATCTGTTCCATGTTGATGGGGATCTTTTCTTTGTTGATGGGGATCTGTTCCATGTTGATGGGGATCTTTTCTTTGTTGATGGGGATCTGTTCCATGTTGATGGGGATCTGTTCCATGTTGATGGGGATCTGTTCCATGTTGATGGGGATCTGTTCCATGTTGATGGGGATCTGTTCCATGTTGATGGGGATCTGTTTCATGTTGATGGGGATCTGTTCCATGTTGATGGGGATCTGTTCCATGTTGATGGGGATCTGTTCCATGTTGATGGGGATCTGTTCCATGTTGATGGGGATCTGTTCCATGTTGATGGGGATCTGTTCCATGTTGATGGGGATCTGTTCCATGTTGATGGGGATCTGTTCCATGTTGATGGGGATCTGTTTCATGTTGATGGGGATCTGTTTCATGTTGATGGGGATCTGTTCCATGTTGATGGGGATCTGTTCCATGTTGATGGGGATCTGTTCCATGTTGATGGGGATCTGTTCCATGTTGATGGGGATCTGTTCCATGTTGATGGGGATCTGTTCCATGTTGATGGGGATCTGTTCCATGTTGATGGGGATCTGTTCCATGTTGATGGGGATCTGTTCTATGTTGATGGGGATCTGTTCCATGTTAATGGGGATCTGTTCGATATCGTCAGAGAACAAAAAACTCATAGCTAGCAAGGTCGCGAGTTCGAATCCTCACCTCGGCACCCGCTGTACAGGCATGATAAGCAGCGCATCCAGCCTCATCTGCACCTCAGGTCGCGACTCCGCCCGTCGCACGAAGCCCAACAGCCTTGAACTCGCGGCCATCTGGCGCTCCAGAATGGCCTGAGCTCGCATGTGATGCCTGGCATACGATAGATGGCATACGATATGATGCCTGGCATATGATAGGAGGTCGCGACTCAGGTCGCGACTCCTATCATTTGTCTGTCTGTCTGTCTGTCTGTCTGTCTGTCTGTCTGTCTGTCTGTCTGTCTGTCTGTCTGTCTGTCTGTCTGTCTGTCTGTCTGTCTGTCTGTCTGTCCGTCTGTCTGTCTGTCTGTCTGTCTGTCTGTCTGTCTGTCTAGTGTAAACACTGATCAAAGATTTTGACGTACCATCGATCCGACGAACTTCAACTTGGGATGCTTCTTATTTAAAAGTTTCTTAAATATCTACTTCCTGCAGCGCTTAAACAATTTGTAGGTAATTTTTTTTTCAGTCAGCGTCTACTGCCACTGGCCGTTTAAGTACTGCAAAAGCTTTTCTGTTCCACTTTGTCAGCTAAGGGATAGGGGATCCGCTCACTCCGTTACTCCACCTCTCCCTTCAGAGTACAGCGCTAGCGTACTCAGTTTAAGAACTCTGAGTGCGGACAAACTCAAGCACAGATGAACGTGCCCAGGGTTGGTAATGCATCCCATGAAAGAACAATAGACGGCTCAGATGTACTTTTAGGCATATAAAAATGCGGATTCGTTGAAATAAAATGTTTTATAACTCAATATGAAATCCCTAATTCCCAAAATATGACATCCTTGATTTCCAAAAATATGAAATCCCTAATCTGTCAAAACAAAAACTCCATAATCCCAAAATATGAAATCAATAACACCCAAAATATGAATTCCCTAATCCCTAAAATATGAAATCCCTAATCCCCAAAATATGAAATCCCTAATCCCCAAAATATGAAATCCATAATCTCCAAAAATATGAACTTCCTAATCCCCAAAATATGAAATCCCTTATCTCCCAAAATATGAAATCCCAGCTAATTCCTAAAATATGACATTCTTGATCCCCAAAATAGTAAATCCTTAATTCCCAAAATATGAAATCCATAATTCTATAAAATGAAGTCGTTCCTAAAATTTATATTTGTTAAATTATGAAAAATGACCCAAAGTCGCACAATAATCCCCTCCAGCACCTGTTGAGCTGCACAATCTGAGCCAGGTTGCCAAACACGGCAGCGTGAGCATCAGCTGGCATGAGGTCCTCGCTCAGGCGCAGCGGCGCCTCAAAGTAGCGCGTGAGCAGGCGCAGGTACCGCAAATATTTCTCCTCGGATTCGAGTAGTTCGCTGGCGATTCGAGCACGACGCGTCGCTAAGGATGGCGAGTCGGCGGCGGTGTCGGCGTTGCCGGCGTCGGAGTCGGCGAGCGACTGCAGCCGCGACCGCGTTGTGGGCGTGGATGCCAGAGACTGCAAGAAGGGGATCAGCGGTCGGGGGATTCAAAGGATTAAAGCTGGGATTAAACGACTCAGTTGGATGATTAGTAATGAAAAGTAATGAAATCTGAATGCTTAACTAAATCCGAATGTAAGGGCACCGATGTATTGTAGGAAATGGGATTTTTATCAGTGATGAGGATTCACCATGAAATGGGATTGTAATTGGGGATTACAGTAAGGATGGGATCACATCTATGTATGGGGATTAAATATGAAATGGGATCAGAGATGGGCATTAAATATGAAATGGGATCAGATATGGGCAATGAAATGGGATTAGAGATGGGGATTAAATTTGAAATGGGATCAGATTTGGGGAATAAATATGTAATGGGATCAGATTTGGGGAATAAATATGAAATGGGATCAGATTTGGGGAATAAATATGAAATGGGATCAGATTTGGGGAATAAATATGAAATGGGATCAGATTTGGGGAATAAATATGAAATGGGATCAGATTTGGGGAATAAATATGAAATGGGATCAGATTTAGGGAATAAATATGTAATGGGATCAGATTTGGGGAATAAATATGTAATGGGATCAGATTTGGGGAATAAATATGAAATGGGATCAGATTTGGGGAATAAATATTTAATGGGATCAGATTTAAGGAATAAATATGTAATGGGATCAGATTTGGTGACAATTTTGAACGGGAATTTTAGTGGAAATTAATTAGTTTACTAGGAATTCGAAGGCTAATGAATGAATAAGCCCAAAGCCAATTCACAAAGTCCTGACAGCAATTATAGCTTTTTCAATCAGCATTTAAAAATGAATAATAAAGTGATTGACAAACTAACCAATATATAAATGAAACTCTGTAATACTATGTGAGATCTTTGAAGTACATTATAAAGTAAAAAAGTGGCGACTAACTCTGTGTTACAAAACTAGCAGCGCAATTATATTATTATTAATGATATTTTCAGAAGGTCAGGAGACCCAGGCACATTTCACAACTGTTTCATGGCAACTCTGCAGTGTTATTGACAGACTGGAATTAAATAGAAAATCACAGAAAATTGACAAGATTTGAGATAGCTCTTTGTTTTAAATAGTATCCATCAGGGAAAGGCCTGTTCATTACACACTACTGCAATAAGTAGCTAATCAAGTGCTTAAAATCGCCCAAGTATAAATTGTTAAGGCCAAAAAAATATTAAATTGAAAAAAAGCATAAAAAATATGAGAAATTTTAAAGCTCCAAGTGGCACATAAAATCGCAGTAACAGAAAGTGAGCAGGGCTGAGTCAAAGCAGTGCAACTAAAGGGTATTTAAAGTACAATTTGTACAAGTCGACTCTGGGATGACCCTGGGAGGGTTACAGCCTAGTGGTTAGAGCGGCGGACTCACTCACGACTTGAAAGGTCGGGGGTTCGATTCCTGACCCACTCGGAACATTTTGTGCCATTGAGCAAGACACTTTAAATTTCTGCACTGCTTCAGTTTGTTTAACCCAGCTGTAGAATGGATGCCAGGATTAGCTGGGGTATCTGAGGCTGTATGTGGTGACCCCCCCCCCCAGTCCTTGGACTGAAAAGCCGTACGCAGCCTTCACGTCGGTTTTACATCTGGCCCATTAGGGCAGGTGTAGTAAATATTTATTATTATTATTAGGGGCCGTATAGTCGCACCTGAGGCGTACCAGAGTCGCTGTAGAATCATCTGAGTCGAAAGATTCTCAGAAAAAGTCACCAGAGTTGCCAGAGTCACTAGCGACTTGTTTTCAGTGACTCTCTATGATTTAGGGATAGGAATCCCAGGATTTTAGGGATCCATTACTCTTTAGTTATTCTTGCCCCGATAACGTTTTCAACGGCTAACCAGTAGCAGCTAATACAAGTGAATAAATTTAATTACACAAAATATGCTAGCAAAGGCGCGAAACAGAATTCATACAGACAGGTGCACCGTGTACTTACTAATAATTTAATAATATTTAAATCCGATGGCAGATTTACAACTGTGGAACAGGGAACTGTACTTCGGAGGTACCAGACAGATTGGGTCGCAAAAACTGCAGAAGCAGTCAAAAAAGAAGCAGGACAATGTTTCAGGCTAATCAACACAGCACCAGTAAAAATGAAGCATTCAAATACAGCATGCTGTCTAAATCAGATTACATCAGGCTTCTTTATTTTCAAGTAGGATAGATCATAATGTCTAAATTCTTAAATTGCGATAATTCAAATCAGGATATGGGATCATAGTTGGGATCAATTGGGATCAGATTATGGGAATCACAGTTGGGATCAATTAGGATCAGATTATAGAAATTAGAGTTGGGATAAATTGGGATCAGATTACAGGAATCACAGTTGGGATAAATTGGGATCAGATTAAGGGAATCACAGTTGGGATCAATTGGGATCAGATTAAGGGAATTACAGTTGGGATAAACTAGGATCAGATTACAGGAATCACAGTTGGGATAAATTAGGATCAGATTATAGAAATTAGAGTTGGGATAAATTGGGATCAGATTACAGGAATCACAGTTGGGATAAATTGGGATCAGATTAAGGGAATCACAGTTGGGATCAATTGGGATCAGATTAAGGGAATTACAGTTGGGATAAACTAGGATCAGATTACAGGAATCACAGTTGGGATAAATTGGGATCAGATTATAGAAATTAGAGTTGGGATAAATTGGGATCCGATTACAGGAATCACAGTTGGGATAAATTGGGATCAGATTAAGGGAATCACAGTTGGGATCAATTGGGATCAGATTAAGGGAATTACAGTTGGGATAAACTAGGATCAGATTACAGGAATCACAGTTGGGATAAATTGGGATCAGATTATAGAAATTAGAGTTGGGATAAATTGGGATCAGATTACAGGAATCACAGTTGGGATAAATTGGGATCAGATTAAGGGAATCACAGTTGGGATCAATTGGGATCAGATTATAGAAATTAGAGTTGGGATAAATTGGGATCAGATTACAGGAATCACAGTTGGGATAAATTGGGATCAGATTAAGGGAATCACAGTTGGGATCAATTGGGATCAGATTAAGGGAATTACAGTTGGGATAAATTGGGATCAGATTAAGGGAATCACAGTTGGGATCAATTGGGATCAGATTAAGGGAATTACAGTTGGGATAAATTGGGATCAGATTAAGGGAATCACAGTTGGGATCAATTGGGATCAGATTAAGGGAATTACAGTTGGGATAAATTAGGATCAGATTATGGGATCACAGTTGGAATCAATTAGGATCAGATTATGGGATCACAGTTGGGATCAATTGGGATCAGATTACAGGAATCACAATTGGGATCAGATTATGGGAATCACATTTGGGGATGGAATCAGATTACAGGAATCACAGTTAGGATCAATTGGGATCAGATTCAGGGAAATTTGAACTCTGGGATTGCAACCAATTTGAATCAGACTAGAGGTCTTACAGTGAACTCAGAGGCGGGCACAGGAGCGCTAAGGTAAGGCATCGCGATTAAATCACTTTTGAAAGCCCAGCATAGCCAGGTGCATATTCCGCCTGTGACTCTGTATTTCGGTGAATTTATCCGAACTGGTAGCGCTGGGCAGCAGGCCCTGCTGTACGTAGCGCAGGTAATGCAGCAGATTGCAGGTGGCAATGATTCTATTCCTGGCGCAGTGGGATATATAGTGCCAAGGGGCGTCGGAGCTCTCAGAGAGTCGAACCCGATAGTGACAGAGCTTTGACTTCATCAGCGAGCAGCGCTGCTTGCCCTGGGGCGCCGAGCGGTTGGAGGTGAGCGCCTCAATGTGCAGCTGGTTGGTGAGGGCCGCCTCGATCACCTGGGCGCCGAGGTCGCGATTGGCGAACTCGAGACAGCACCGAATGTCTCTGCGGGGCGGAGCGAGGAATGATTATCGAGTGGGGTAATTTAGGGATTGGGTTAGGGGTGTTAGGGATTGGAATAGCAGGATTCAGGGATTGAAATCCCAGGATTTAGGGATTGGAATCTCGGGATTTAGGGGTTGGAATCCCAGGATTTAGGGAATGGAATCTCGGGATTTAAGCATTGGAATCCCAGGATTTAGGGAATGGAATCTCGGGATTTAAGCATTGGAATCCCAGGATTTAGGGATTGGAATCCCAGGATTCAGGGATTGGAATCCCAGGATTCAGGGATTGGAATCCCAGGATTCAGGGATTGGAATACCAGGATTCAGGGATTGAAATCCCAGGATTCAGGGATTGGAATCTCGGGATTCGGGGATTGGAATACCAGGATTCAGGGATTAAAATCCCAGGATTTAGGGATTGGAATCTCGGGATTCAGGGATTGGAATACCAGGATTCAGGGATTGAAATCCCAGGATTTAGGGATTGGAATACCAGGATTCAGGGATTGAAATCCCAGGATTTAGGGATTGGAATCTCGGGATTTAGGGATTGGAATCTCGGGATTTAGGGATTGAAATCCCAGGATTCAGGGATTGGAATCCCAGGATTCAGGGATTGAAATCCCAGGATTTAGGGATCTTGGAATCCCAGGATTCGGGGATTGGAATCCCACGGCTCTCACCTGTTAACAATGCGGTCCATAAAAGCGGACTTGCTCGCATCCAAGCCGGGAGAATTCAACCAGTCCAGAAACTCGCCGTAGACCAGCGGGTCCAGCTCAAAGCTCTGAATGTCACTGTCCGTCAGCTGCTCCGCCTGTCGCACATCAGAGTAGGACCCTGTGCGCCGGTGCCCGCACTCAGACAGCGAAGGCGAGGCTTGCTCGATCAGCGCTTTGAGGGCGGCAACCTCGCTAGTCAGCACTTCGTTCTGGCGCTCCAGCTCGATGCAGCGCTTCTCAACACGGTCCTTGGCTTGTAGCGCTTCGCTTACCTGATAATTGGCGGGGATGGGTAAGGGACTGGAGCTTGAGAATATGGGATTTGGGAGCTTCAGTGATGCTTCAGTGATCTGAGAGACTTGATGCTTCAGTGATCTGAGAGACTTGATGCTTCAGTGAACTGAGAGACTCAGCTTCAGTGATCTGAGAGACTTGATGCTTCAGTGATCTAAGAGACTTGATGCTTCAGTGATCTGAGAGACTTGATGCTTCAGAGATCTGAGAGACTTGATGCTTCAGTGATCTAAGAGACTTGATGCTTCAGTGATCTGAGAGACTTGATGCTTCAGTGATCTGAGAGACTTGATGCTTCAGTGAACTGAGAGACTCAGCTTCAGTGATCTGAGAGACTTGATGCTTCAGTGATCTAAGAGACTTGATGCTTCAGTGATCTGAGAGACTTGATGCTTCAGTGATCTGAGAGACTTGATGCTTCAGTGATCTAAGAGACTTGATGCTTCAGTGATCTGAGACTTGATGCTTCAGTGATCTGAGAGACTTGATGCTTCAGTGAACTGAGAGACTCAGCTTCAGTGATCTGAGAGACTTGATGCTTCAGTGATCTAAGAGACTTGATGCTTCAGTAATCTGAGAGACTTGATGCTTCAGTGATCTGAGAGACTTGATGCTTCAGTGATCTAAGAGACTTGATGCTTCAGTGATCTAAGAGACTTGATGCTTCAGTGATCTGAGAGACTTGATGCTTCAGTGATCTGAGAGACTTGATGCTTCAGTGATCTGAGAGACTTGATGCTTCAGTGATCTGAGAGACTTGATGCTTCAGTGATCTGAGAGACTTGATGCTTCAGTGATCTGAAAGATTTGATGCTTCAGTGATCTGAGAGATTTGATGCTTCGGTGATCTGAGAGACTTGATGCTTCAGTGATCTGAGAGACTTGATGCTTCAGTGATCTGAGAGACTTGATGCTTCAGTGAACTGAGAGATTTGATGCTTCAGTGATCTGAGAGACTTGATGCTTCAGTGATCTGAGAGATTTGATGCTTCAGTGATCTGAGAGACTTGATGCTTCAGTGATCTGAAAGATTTGATGCTTCAGTGATCTGAGAGACTTGATGCTTCAGTGATCTGAGAGACTTAATGCTTCAGTGATCTGAGAGACTTGATGCTTCAGTGATCTGAGAGATTTGATGCTTCAGGGATCTGAGAGATTTGATGCTTCAGGGATCTGAGAGATTTGATGCTTCAGTGATCTAAGACACTTGAGCTTCGCTACATTCTCACCTGTCTATTAGCCTCCTGAAACAGGGAGTCGTGCAGTTCCAAGCACTCGCTATTCAAATCCTCCACGTACTGCTTCATCTGAGCATTCTCACTAGCCGTGCTCATGTACAGTTTGCGAGCTTCGGCCAGCTCTCTAAGCACTGATAATCCGCTGGAGATGCTGTCCTCGCCGCTAGGGAGACCGGGAGAGGCGGCGGAGGTTCCAGATGGTGAGCTCAGGTCGGCTGCAGCCTGTTCAGAGGCCTCAGATTTGGACACTACAAGCATAGAGCGAGTTCGAGGCTTAACAGCTGGTAGAGAACTTTTCATTGGGGCAGCTGGGTTGCTGCCACCGCTGCAGCTGCTGTTGTTGCTGGTGCGGTCTTCGTCTGACATTATTAATTTATAGTATAGTGTTGACAGTTGTCAACTTTAGGCAACCAGAAGTCTGGTAGCGTTGGGTTTTGTTTTAAAGCAGAGAACAATGACACTTCAAGTGTAATTAATTGAGCTGAAAAATGGAAGTTGACGCAAATTATTGCGCCTAATATTAGGTCACTATGCAACTTATCAGTTATTACTAAAATTTTGCTTTTCAATACAATAAGAAATAATATTCTATAGCAGTATGTTTTTAACATTGTATGTGAATTATAACAAAAAATGAATTCTTAATATACGCTTGTACACAAATATGCACTGCATGGCTATGTCACTCAATTGTTATAGGGATTATCTAAAATTTATACATGGCAATATAATACTAGCCATATTGATCACCTTTATATATGCTTATAATCCATATGCCTAAAGCCAAAGCCCTATCCCCAAATTCACTAAGTACACTAGACATTCTAGCATTCAGCCATTTTTTTAGATCATAGAGCCTAAAAATCCATTATAAAAGAAAATATAATTGTAAATAATAAATAATAGATAACAAAAATGCAGTTTTAATTTAAGTTAGTTTTAATTTTTGAGACAAGATTATTAGCATAGCCAAGCATATTTAGCTCCATACTTAGGATCAAGAAGGTGTCCTGTATGCCAGATTTTTCTGGCTTGCATTAGCCCTTCATAGTTCATTATTCAATGGTGTGCATGTTTGGCATGCTTGAATCTTAAAAAAAAGTATTTGGTGTAGAAATCAATTTATTACACTGCAATATACACTGCGAACAAAAATGTGTATTGTATAATAAGTAAGAAAGGTAATTTAAAAGAAAATTTCAATGTCTATATATTGCTGAATGTCTATGGTCTTTTAAAAATGTATTATGCCAATAAATTGTTAATTATCCTGCATCATTGCAATGGCTTGAATGATTAGGTTATCCCTATATTCTCTAAGTTTTGTTTGATTACTCTCAAACATTTGTAAAATGCTACAAAATTGCATATTTGTTGCCATGCATATATTTGCATATATTCCATGCATATATTTTAACCCATTAAGACTACATTTTATGTAATACTTAAGCCTTTTAAGTATGAAAGTATGACACAACTCACATGAGTGACAATTATCCCATTAGCATCAGCCTATACATATTTTCTAAAATATACACAAAACAACTAAATTTGAATGCTAAAGCATGTACAAATACTGAATATACCAAAGGCAACTAAAGCCTTATCCCAACTAGCTCTACCTATAAAACTGATAGTTATACCAATCATTTCTTTTACTTATCTAAAAGTTGGTTGTTAGTATATGCCAAAAATGATTTAAAAAATGCTTTGTGATAGAAAACTGATATTGATAAAAAAGTTTACATTGCAAGATAACATGATAACATTTCATTGACTTTACATACTTTTTGATTAAATTTAATTGCTTATCTTAGTGTGTCACTTTTGTCTCTTTTGTGTTTCTGTAACTAAAACTAGCCCTAGGCCCATATTATAAATAACTTAAATATTAGTAAAAGATATAGTTTTCTATAGTTTTAGTTTTCATTATTGCATAAAAATTGCATAAAAATTATTACATAAAAATATAGTTTTCATTATTGCATAATACAATTTGACTCTAGCTTGGACTCTTACTTGAATATCTGAGGCTAGGTCAGTTAAATTTAACTAGTTCTAGACCAACTAGGGAGTCTAGATCTAATTTATTGGTTGAAGATCATGAAAGCAGAAGCAGAGTTGAACCTGAAGTTTCTGAAAGTCACCATCAGCATTGGCCAAGGCAAGGAGTTCCACTACCACTTAGACTACTACTGCAGCTGTAAGATGTTTCAGTATTAGAGACTGTAAAGACTTCACTTTAGATTGTAGAACGATATAAGCTTGATACGAGGCAAGCCACTGCGATTTTTATTGTAAGTATTGAGCACGATACGTTTAGTGGATAAGGCTTAGGGGTGGAGAACAAAAGTAGCCAGATTGAAGAACGTACATGAGTAAGAGAGAGTACATCAAGATATTGTAGAAAGGCGCACAGAGCGAAACAGGTAAAAACACCACCCCCAAACACTGAATAAAGTACAAGCTAACATCACTAACAAAAATCAACCCAGCCAAGTCACCACACTCCTCCCCACGAAGATTAAGCGTTGGATTAAAACGGGAATAAAAGACGCAAATCAGTTCACAGTCCATAGAAGAACAGTTCAGAGTCACTCGTAGCGCAGCCGGTCAGGTTCGGCTCTCGCCCTGGTCGAACGTCGAAGTAGCGCCTCAGAGCTCAACTCTGGTGCCTGGCCAGGCGTCTCTGCAGGAGCCTCTGGTTGATCGTCAGGCACCTCGACACATGGCGGTTGCTCGGCTTCGGAAGGCGCCGGAGGCTCCGGCGGCTTGCGCACTTGATCGATGTGCCGACGGACTTCTCGACCATCGTCGAACTGGCAAGAGAAAGACGCAGCCCCAGAGCAGTTGGTCACAACAGCAGGCTTCCACCTGCCGTCAGCAGCGAAGTCCCTCGCGACGACTGCGTCGCCCATCTCGATGCGGCGGTCATGGGCATGGGCGTCGTGTTGTTGCTTCTGCATTGCTTGTTGGAGCGCCACCCTGGCCTGTAGGTCAGGCCGAACTCGATCGAGCAGTGTGTGCAGCCGCCTCCCATCAGCAATTTGCAAGGTGGCGCGCCGGTCGTCGCATGGGGCGTCACACGGTAGGTAAGCAGGAAGCGCGCCACTCGATCTTCTAGTGAGCCGTCTTTTTGCTTAGCGAGCGACTTCTTCAGGGTCTGGACAGCGCGCTCCGCTTGGCCATTTGACGCCGGGTGGTACGGGGCAGTTCGTACGTGCCGGATGCCGTTCCGCTGCAGAAAATCTTCCATTTCATCGCTGACCAGGTTGCGCCCATTGTCCGTCACGATGATGTCCGGCAGCCCATGTGTAGCGAAGCTCTGCCGCAGCCGCTGGATGGTTGCCGTGGAAGTTGCTGACGCCAACACATGTACCTCCATCCACTTGGAATGGGCGTCGACATTTTCGACAATCACCAGCAGCATTTTCCCTTCGATCGGACCCGCAAAATCCAGATGAAGGCGCGACCACGGCCTGTCAGGCCAGGCCCAGGGATGCAGCGGCGCAGGCCCCGGTGACTTCTGCAGCTCCTGGCAGTCCGAACAAGCGCCGGCGAGCTGCTCAATTGCCTCGTCCAGCTTTGGCCACCAGAAGAAGCTGCGGGCCAGCGCCTTCATTCTAGATGCGCCCTGGTGTCCTTGGTGCAAACAATGGAGAAGGGCTGTCCGGCCTGCCTCTGGAACGATGACTCGAGTTCCCCAGAGAAGGCAGCCGTCTTGAGTACTCAGCTGGTCGGCCCTGGATCTGTACGGCTGCAACTCCGGCACGGTCCGCTCAGGCCAGTTGCCGACCTCCGTGAAGCGCAGTGCCTTTGACAGGATGGGGTCAGTTCGGGTCCAGGCTCGAATGTCGCCGGCGGTCACTGGCCCTTCGCCCAGCATGTCCATGACCAGGACAACGTCCGCAGGTGTCGGGGCCTTCGTCGGTCTTTCAGGCAGTGGCAGTCGGCTCAGTGCGTCTGCACGCAGTAGTGATTTGCCAGATCGGTGTTCCATCGAGTAGCTGTAGCCCGCCAGGATGAGCGCCCACCTCTGAATCCTTCCGGACGCCATGGCGGGAATTGGCTTAGACTCATGCAGGAGTCCTAGCAACGGCTTGTGGTCGCTGACGAGGGTGAATTTCCGGCCGTAAAGGTAAGAGTGAAATCTTTTTACCCCGAAAACGATCGCCAGAGCTTCTTTGTCCAGTTGCGAGTACTTCGCCTCGGCATCGTGCAGGGAACGCGAAGCGAAAGCGATCGGTCGATCGCAACCGTCAACCCGATGACTGATGACGGCGCCGATGCCGTACGGAGAGGCATCGCACTCCAGCACCAACGGCTTTGTGTCGTCGAAATGCGCGAGGACCGGCGCTTTGGCGAGCAGCGCCTTGCACTTCTTAAAGGCGGCATCCTGCGAAGCGCCCCAGCACCAGTTGGCGCCTTGGTTTAGCAAGCGGTGCAGCGGGGCCAACTCGGCTGACAGGTTCGGCAGGAACTTGCTGTAATAGTTGACCATTCCGAGGAAGCTGCGTAGCTGGGTCACGTCCTGCGGTGCCGGAGCGTCCACGATGGCACGCACTTTGTCTTGCAGCGGATGCAGGCCAGCGGCATCGATCCGATGACCCAGATAGCAGACGCTGTCCTGCATGAAGTTACACTTGCTCAGGCCGCAGCGCAGTCCACTTTGGTGCAGCCGTTGCAGCACCTGTTCCAGCGATTGCAAATGGCTCTCGTCGTCAACCCCGGTGATAATCAGGTCATCGATGAAGCAGGCCACATGGGGAATGGTCTGCAGCAGGCTGTCCATGTGGCGCTGGAAAATTCCAACGGCCGGAGCGACACCAAACGGGAGGCGGGTATAGCGAAGCAGGCCTTTGGAAGTGTTTATAGTGCAGATCTGCTGGGCAGCTTCATCGAGCGGCATCTGGGAGTAAGCCTGCGACAAGTCCAGCTTAGTGAACTTTTTTCCTCCTGCCAGCTTTGGAAAAAGTTCCTCGATTCGCGGCAAGGGGTACTTGTCCGGCTCCACGGCGAGGTTGACGGTCTGCTTAAAGTCGGCACAGATGCGCACGGTGCCGTCTGACTTTAGAACGGGAACAATCGGCGATGCATAATCTGAGCTGCTGACTGGCTTGAGCACGCCCTGCTCAATCTCCTTTTCGAGTTGAGCCTCCACCTTAGCCTTGAGCGCAAACGGAACGTTGCGAGCTTTGAAAAAGCGAGGCCGGGCATCAGGCTTCAAATGCAGTTGCACAGGTGGACCGTTGTACTGACCCAATCCGGGCTCGAAAACAGCTGCATACTTTTCCAGCAAGGCTCGGATTCTGGGGTGCTCACCGTCTTTTTGCACCTGGTTGATGCTTCTCCAGTCAAGCGGCAAGCCGGCCAGCCAGTCCCGGCCGATCAGATTCGATCCGGAGCCCTTGACGACGAGTAGCGGGAGCTCCTTGGAGATCTCTCCGATACGCACGCAGACGTTGATTTTGCCGTGTAGAGGAACCGGCTCCCCTGAATACGTACGTAGCTGTGCGTTGGCCGGCTCCAGCTTGGGCAGCCCACGGAGCTCAGAGCGAAAGTATCCGATGAGATGAGCGAGACGGATGCACCAGTGTCAATCTCCATTCGAACAGGCGTCTCCTCGATGATGACAGTCGTCTCAATCGGGGGAATCTTGGTCCTCGGCTCAGCCATCACATGCAGCGTGTGCGCCTCCTCTTGGTCCACCTCCACCTCTCTAACGGCCTGGTCTATGCGACGATTGGCAGCTGCTGGCGACTTGCAGGCCGCAGCTGTGTGGCCCACCTTCGAGCAGTTGAAACACTTCTTTTCCAGAAAGGGACACTTGCTTGCCACATGTCTCTGGGAGAGGCATCTGAAACAGCGCTTCGCTAGAGCCGTCTGTCTGGCGATCTGGAAGGCCTCTTGGCTAGCGGATTTCGTCACAAGCGAGTTGCCTTCAGCAGCCAAGGCCTGAGCCTGTGCCAGAGTCAACGCGGTGTCAAGCGTCAAATTTTTCTCTGACAGCAGTCTCCGCTGGATGGTGTCGTCATTAATGCCGAGCACGAGGCGGTCTCTGAGCATGGCACTCAGGCTGTCACCGAAGTTGCAATCCTGCGCCAATCTGCGCAGCTCGGCGAGAAAGTCGGCGATGGTTTCGCCAGGCTGACGGCCGCGGCTGTAAAACCGGAAACGGAGCACAATCTCGGGCGGTGCAGGATCAAAATGATCTTTTAACTTTTCGCAGATCGTAGCGTAGTCAGACTTGGCCGGCTCTTGCGGAGACAGCAGGCTGGCGATCAGCTGGTAGGTCTTCCTGCCGCAGACGCTCAGAAGAACCGCACGCTGCTTTTCAGGTCTGATGTCGTTCGCCTCGAAGAACTGCTCCAATCTGGCTTGATACTGCTGCCATTTTTCACTCCCCTCTTCAAAGGGTTCAATTGAGCCCAACAAGCTCATGGCTCGTCGCCAGTGTAAAGACTTCACTTTAGATTGTAGAACGATATAAGCTTGATACGAGGCAAGCCACTGCGATTTTTATTGTAAGTATTGAGCACGATACGTTTAGTGGATAAGGCTTAGGGGTGGAGAACAAAAGTAGCCAGATTGAAGAACGTACATGAGTAAGAGACAGTACATCAAGATATTGTAGAAAGGCGCACAGAGCGAAACAGGTAAAAACACCACCCCCAAACACTGAATAAAGTACAAGCTAACATCACTAACAAAAATCAACCCAGCCAAGTCACCACAGAGACTAAGCCCAACTCATTATCTATTCCAATGCCATTGCCAGCAGCATTTATATTAATTGGTAAATATACTCAAGTACTCTTTACTTAAAGAAAGCTAATTGTAAAGCTGGGCTCTAACTTTTCTCACGGTGGTATTTTCGCTTGACTGCTTTATGAGTATTATAAATTCTATCTTTTAACTTCTGTTCTATATTAGATATACATGGGTACATATACTCATTGATATGATTAAAACAATTAAAATGATATGATCAAAGTTAAGAATATTAACTTCGATAACTTTGAGATATAGATATAGTGATACGAGTATAGTGATTGTAATAAGGCATTAATTTAGCAGGTGAATTTAGATATGCTTTTACACAACTATCAATAATTTTAGCTAGGGGAAGTAATTAGAACAGGGGTAAATTGCTACTTTTGGGAATTCACTACTAGTAAAAAGCAGTTGGGCTCTTGGGAAATCATCCCATTGCATTGCCTCTAACTTCAGTTTTATCAAGGAAATTCAAGGTAAGTAAAGGGGAAATAAGGAAGTGGGAGTAAGGATTAGTTTGCACAAGAGGAGTTTTGCCTCAACACACTATTGGGAGTCTTGTCTAAAGCACATAGCGGGGAATAGGAGTTAATGTAAAACCAACCTTTGTATAAGTAACAATTTCTTTTTATTTTTTACTTGTATTAAAACTTATATTAACTAAAATTCATTGGTGTCCTGACTCTGTTCTTTAAACACTATATACTAGGATTAGAAAAAAGCAGGCACTTAGTGGCATCAAAATCTACCAATATACCCAGAAAATCCACTAAGTTCTAAAGTAGACAAAACCAGTAAGCTGAGACTGCAAGTACTACGCTTGTCTATGATTCATATATATTAAACTAAAAAAACATTTTTATGTACTAACCTTTTGTTAAGACTTATTAAATTGTTTATAAAAATACATACAATTTTATATCACTTAATTGTTTAATGTTTATTTATTTATGTTTTCTTTTTATAAAATATATGATATATAATATGATTATATTTAAATCATTATATGTGCATTATAAGCTCCTTCTCATTTTTGTTCTATTTTAATATTGTTGCCTTGCTAACCTGATACTAAACTAAACTCATTACAGTTTTCAATATTTTATAGTCCACCATTTGTCCTATTTCAATAGGTTCTAGCTCCATTAGTGCTTCTATATATAGTACAAGCTGTTGAAACCCGCGGAATTTGAACCCGGGGAATTCCAACCTCCGGAACTATTTTTGCATGTATTCTCAAATCTGAGCCCATACTTAAACAAAAACTTTTTAATAGTTAGGAATTTAGGATAGAGTTAAACATAAAATAGAGTACATTCATATACAATTAGTATTTGAAGCAAACATTAATATTGTTAGTTTGTGGTTGGGGTGCTGCACAGAATGTCAGGCAAACTCATGGCCTTTGCCTTTCCTTGTGTCCCTTAGAAATTGGATCATTAGAAACTTCTATCTCTACCTTCTCTTCTGTTTTCTCTCTTCTTTCTGGTCTATGGTCTCTTCTCTTTCTCCTCTATCCCCTCTTTTCTCGTCTATTCCCTCTTATTATTTTCTCTCCTCTCTTCTCCTCTCTCGTCTCTGCTCTCATCTCTCCCTTCTCTCCCTTTCTCCTATTTTATCTCTTCCCATTTCTCTCTGCTCTCTGCTTTTGGGTGTGCGCTGTAGCAGTTGTAGTTGTAGGGTTGCATAGCCATTCTAGAGTTCTAGTCGATCTAGTTTTAATTCAATAATAGATCTAGTCATTATTTAGAATATATCTTAATTACTTTGATTATATAGATTGTTCAGATACAAATATATATGAAATAAATTAGGGCGCATTGCACCCACAAGCCAGGAATGCATTCATTCATTCATCTGTCATCAGTGCCATCATAAAACAAAATCAAAGTGATTGTTTGAATTGTTGAACCATCAAGAAACTTATTTTACAATATTATAATAATGGTGGCTAATACCAAAGTAGATTGTATTATTGGCCCTAGTACTAGTGCCATGGACACTGGATAACAAAGACTCCTTTTAGTTAATGTAGGCTATGCTGATTAGGAACTAATGAAGCTAAAAAATGACTAAAAGGTTAGGTTAGGCCTATAAATAGAGGTTAGATGGGATTGAAATCTTTGGATAAGATTGGGATCAAGAATTATTTTTTTCTTAGGATTGGGATTGGGATTCAAGAATTAGGATCAGGTCTTTTAGTGTATTGTAATTTGTAGGTCCATATAAAGTTAAACAAAATTGAGCAAAAATGTCAAGATCAAAAGTAAAACACAACAAAATTAAAGCAAAATTTTGTAACAAATAAAGTAATAATGTAATGAATACAAGTTAAAAGAAAATACATTTAAATAATCACTAATTCTATAAACTTTTGATTTTTGATCAAAAGACTTGTTCCTAAATCTTTTGTTTTTTGGGGTTGGGATCCTGGTCTCGCGGAAATACAATTTTTCTTGGGATCCCAGGGTTTTGGGATCTGGATCCCATCTGACCTCTACCTATATAAACATAAACACCCTAAATTACAAAATTGCAAAAAATAACTAGGAACCACTTCAAATATGCCCAAAGTCAGGGGCGTGGCCGCAAGTAATGCTAGTTTGTTTTGCCCAATTATTTTTAAGTTTAAATCATTTTAGCATATGAATTTATTCAAGTGACAACTACCCCATACTCTGAAAAATTTAACACATGCCAGAATTTTCTGGTGTGAATTCTAAAATGTCGACATACATGCAAAGCATCGTGCCAATGAAAAAAAAACTTGCTAGAAATAACTTAAAATTAAAATTTCAGTAATATACGCCTACGCCTATAGGCCCTGAATCTTGTAGCCATGGTGCTTTACTAAATAATGTATATTTATAATCAATTAGCCTTAGTCACTTTGGTCAAAGTGATTGTTAATTTGTTACCTAATAGTAGAAAAAATATACTGATCAAATAGATGCGCGCGCAGTTTATTAGAAACTAGATTGCAGCAAAACCAGTTTAAAATTTAGATCCATCTAGTTTTAACAAAAATAATATAGCATTAAGAGGCAATATTTAGGAGTACAGAAAGTAAAATAGTACTTATTAATTAAAACTGTTAAAAAAAATTTAGTTGCTATTTTATTACCTTGTTAGGCAATCTTTATCTACATTAGTAAAAAAACATTTGGTCAACGTTGGATCGAGAAATTTTAATTACTTTTTATTTTTAATCAATTATTTCATTTCATTTGCTGTAAACCAGAAGAATTGTATCTAAACTTAAAAAAAACGATAAGTTGACAAGCTAAGAGTCTCTACTAAAACATGATTTTTATTTTTAAAAATTTAAGTAAAACTTTGACAAAACTAAAACTAAAAGTATTTAGGTGGTTAGGCCTATTACTAGTAGTCTTGGGTGGGCCTACCTGTGCTGTGGGCTGTGCAGCCTGTGCTGTGGTTCCAGCTAGGTCTAGTATTGTTTATGGGGGTAATAGCTAGGGCCTAGAGTTCTGGTACTGTAACTCATTTTCTAATGGCTATGGCCATGGGTCTAAGGTCGAGTATGGATCTAGGCTCATCTAGTAGGCCTAGTCTTCTGCAGGAAGTTATACTACAAATGAAATCTTTGAATAGAAGTAACTTGTTTAAGTTGTTTTAAATCTTATCATTTTGTTTTGATCTTATCTTGAACAAAATCTCAATATCAACCACCTATTAAAAAGTAAAATGACTCTTATATAGGTGGCAGGCCCCTAGGCCTAGAGCCTAGGCCTATAATATTACATCTTTTCCACCCTAAGTGAAAATCCTTATTAGCATTGTTTATCTTGTTAACATTAATAAGTACTAGCAAGTATATATATGCTTAGAGAGACTGAACATTCCACATAGAATGCAATAACCATGTTAAATCAATATAGTTATATAGGTCTATTTGTGCCTATGATGCCTAATTTGTGGCTATGGGTCTTCAAATACAGTTTTAATACTATTAGCTAGCGAGCAAGATAGTGCCATTAGCTACAAGTATTTATATAAAGTATACATAGGTCTGTTGTATTAAGTATATAGGATAAAGCCAAGCAGGCTAATTCTTTGATAAACTAGGGGGCCTACTAGGCTAGGCTTTAATGAAAAATATAAACATTATGTTAATGTTCCTCATTTGGGAAGACTTCTTATATTTGTAGCATAGTAACTGCCAAGCAGCAGGTTCAAAGTCTAGCATTTTATACATTATGGTAGCTTCAATATTATACAATAAAGAGCAATAAATATAGCTACATATTTTAAACTATGATTATAGCTTGCAACAACTTTAGTGTTCAATATTGAGCCATTTTTGCTAAAATCAATCACATACCTTAGATAGATACTTGTACCTATAGACAGACCATTTTTAGTACATGGATTGTTATATATATATTATTGTTATATGCGCATAATTGATTACATGTAAATGTATATTTAGAACTATATATAATTGAACTATACATTGCACAACACATCACAATATATTCTGAAGGGTGTTATAAATTTGTGCATAGATTTTTACATATATGCAACTTATATTAAAAAATTATATATATCAAGGACTTACAAATTAAAGGTTGGGGAGGGGGGAGTTTCAATTCCCAATCACACTGGAATAATTTGTGTTCTTGAGCAACACACTTAACTCTGCATTGCTTCAGTTCTCTAGTTTTAAAATAGGTGCCAGCATTAGCTAGGGTAATTGAGAGTGTATGGCAACCCCCCCCCCTAGTCCTTGGACTGAACAGCCATACACAGCCCTCAGATGCACTGGGCGATAGCTGTTGGTTGCAATCAGTTGTAATCAATTATGATTGTTATTGATATTGAAAATCAACAAGTTTGGTGTCATTAGAAAGTAGAATATATAAGCATTAATGTGTTGAAAAAAGCATTCTTAAAAAAGTTATCCCTTTCTATTTAGTAGACAGTAGATTTTGCTCTTTTCAAGCGTGCGGTAAAGCAAAAAAAGATGGCAGATGAAATTGCTATACACAATGTAAATTGAGATTGCCCAGTTGTTTAATTTGCTCTTTCTTAAAACTTTATCTGCTGTGTTATGTATTACTATAAGTAGGGATAGTGGGTGCCAAACTAATTCTACAAATACTGATAATTTAAATACATATATAAATTTAATGGCAGCGCACTTCTGGCGTAAAAATGCGCAGGATGCCAAAATTGAATTTGATTAACTTCACATCTTGCAGAATGTCAGCCAGCTCCAGCCTGGTCAGTCAAATAAGGTCATGTCAGCCCATGGAAAATCTTCTGCAGCCCCTCATGTAGCCGCCAATGCAGCTCCTAGCGGTGACAAGGCCGACCCATTTCGCAACCGCAATGAGCTGAAGGCGAGCAAAAAACCGAAGCGCTCGCACGGCTCGTCGCATTATCGACCGAAAGCCCCAACTGAGCTGAACGCGCTGCCGCCGCTGAAAGATGCAACCAGCGCTGATCAGATTGAACTGTTCCAGCAGAAGCTGCAGCAGTGCCGAGTTGTGTTCGACTTCAGCGACCCCGTGTCCGATCTGAAATCGAAAGAGGTTAAACGGACCTGCCTGAATGAACTGGTTTACTTTGTCACTGTCACTAGGGGCGTGCTGCAGGACTCAACTTATCCAGAGATTATACGAATGGTGAGGAAATTTCAGTATTCAAGCCTGACAAGTGACATTTAAGCATTCCCCTGAGTCTTGGCATCTCAGCATTCCCCCCTGTGTGTCTTGGCATCTCGGCAATCCCCCCTGTGTGTCTTGGCATCTCAGCGTTCCCCTCTGTGAGTCTTGGCATCTCAGCTATTCCCCCTGTGAGTCTTGGCATCTCAGCTATTCCCCTCTGTGAGTCTTGGCATCTCAGCTATTCCCCTCTGTGAGTCTTGGCATCTCAGCTATTCCCCCTGTGAGTCTTGGCATCTCAGCTATTCCCCTCTGTGAGTCTTGGCATCTCAGCTATTCCCCTCTGTGAGTCTTGGCATCTCAGCTATTCCC
Organism: Macrostomum lignano; assembly: GCA_002269645.1. Taxonomy (NCBI): domain Eukaryota; kingdom Metazoa; phylum Platyhelminthes; family Macrostomidae; genus Macrostomum; species Macrostomum lignano. The sequence continues at coordinate 46,112 of NIVC01003325.1, forward strand.
CTCTGTGAGTCTTGGCATCTCAGCATTCCCTTCCCCCCCCCTGAGTCTTGGCATCTCAACATCCCCCCCCCCCTGAGTCTTGGCATCTCAGCATCCCCAAATCATGAAACGAGAGATTCAAGTAAATTGGGGCCTTATTGCGCAAGTTGGCTTTTAGTCTAAGAAACTAGAAATCCCTGGTCTGGATGGAGTGCTCCCAATGGTTGACTTATATTTGACATAATTTTTTCTCTTTATCCCTCCTACGCCTCATCTTTTCTCTCCCTAAAGTGCCCATTTACAAGTACAAAAATTTTCCTTACCCCCGCCAATGTACAAATGTACAAATGTACACATGCTTGGGTCACAAAGCCACCCACCCCTCCCCAACCCCCCGCCAATTTACAAATGTACAAATGTACACATGCTTGGATCATAAAGCCGCCCATCCCCTCCCCCAATCCGCAGATTGCGTGCAACATTTTCCGCAATCTGCCTCCGTCCGACAACGCCGAGTTCGATCCAGATGAGGATGATCCAACATTGGAGGCTTCTTGGCCACATCTGCAGGTCTGCTATAGCCTTTATAAATCGTTTAATAACAATGCCTTAAAATGAAAGAAGTCTCCGAATGACCTGATTTCATAATATTCTAGTTCATCTACGAATTCTTTCTGCGCGTACTGGAGTCGCCAGATTTCCAACCTTCCGTGGCTAAAAAGTACATCGACCAGCGGTTCGTACTGCAGGTGTGTTAATAATGAAATGTTAATGTTAAAGTAACAAAATCAGATATTGATATGTCAACTACTCTACTGTTAGTAGAAATTCAAGTAAATGAATAGCAAAACATAAAACACGATAGCCATTTGCTTGTTCATCTACTGTTAGTAGAAATGCGAGTAAATAAATAGCAAAACATTAAACACGATAGCCATTTGCTTGTTCATCTACTGTTAGTAGAAATGCGAGTAAATGAATAGCAAAACATTAAACACGATAGCCATTTGCTTGTTCATATACTGTTAGTAGCAATGCAAGAAAAATATGGCAAAAACTTTTAACTGTTACTAAGATTTACATTGAACTGATCTGACAGTCTGATCACTTATCCCAATTTAATAATCCCTCTTCAAACCTCAGCTCCTCGAACTATTCGACAGCGAAGATCCTCGAGAGCGCGACTTTTTGAAAACTGTTCTCCACCGAATCTATGGCAAATTTCTCGGCCTGAGAGCTTTCATTAGGAAGCAGATTAATAATATTTTCCTGCGGTTCATCTATCAGACTGAGAAGTTCAATGGTATTGGCGAGTTGCTTGAGATTCTGGGCAGCATCATCAATGGATTTGCGCTGCCGTTGAAGGCTGAGCACAAGCAGTTCCTCATGAAGGTGCTGCTGCCGCTGCACAAGGCCAAGTCTCTCGGCATGTTTCACGCCCAGCTGGCCTACTGTGTAGTGCAGTTCCTTGAGAAGGACTCAACCCTCACCGAGCCGGTGGTGCTGGGGCTGCTCAAGTTCTGGCCCAGGACAGTCAGCTCCAAGGAGGTGATGTACCTCGGCGAGATTGAAGAGATTCTGGACGTGATCGAGCCGGCCCAGTTTGAGAAGATTATGAGACCGCTGTTTAGACAGGTGGCCCGGTCTGTGGGCAGCTCGCATTTTCAGGTAGGAACTCGTGCTTCTCTTTCTGTAAGGTATTGCATTACGGTTAGATAAGGCATGTTGTATGAATGCGTTGGCTGCGTTTTGCTGTCTGAGTAGCTTTTAGATACCTAGGATAGTTTTTAAAAACCTTTGGAAGTAGATAGGGTAGTTGGTAGTCACCTAGGGTAGTTTGTAAGTACTTAGGGTAGTTTATAGACAACTAGGGTAGTTTATAGACACCTAGGGTAGTTTGTAAGTACTTAGGGTAGTTTGTAAGTACCTAGGCTAGTTTGTAAGTACCTAGGGTAGTTTATAGACACCTAGGGTAGTTTGTAAGTACCTACGGTAGTCTGTAGACACCTAGGGTATTTTGTAAGTACCTACGGTAGTTTTTAAGCACCTAGGGTAGAATTTAGTACCCGGGGTAGTTTGTAGATACAAGACAATCCGAGTTCTCTAGTATGTATTTATTTTCAAAAGCAAGTTACAAGCTAACTGCACCAATCCGCAGGTGGCCGAGCGAGCGGTGCTCTACTGGAACAATGAGTACATTGCATCACTGGTTGAGGAGCACAATGAAGTCCTCATGCCCATTCTGTTCCCAGCGTTCTACAGGATTTCGCGCGAGCACTGGAACCAAACCATTGTGGCCATGGTCTACAATGTGCTCAAGACCTTTATGGAGATGAACACTAAACTCTTTGATGATCTCACCAACGCCTACAAGAATGAGAGGCAAAAGTGAGTTTGAAAACTTTTCATCTCTACTATGCGTGCCTGAGAATCTGGCCTTATCCGCCCCTTATCCGCTTTTGAGAATCTGCCCTTATCCGCCCCTTATCCGCTTCTGAGAATCTGCCCTTATCCGCCCCTTATCCGCTTCTGAGAATCTGCCCTTACCCGCCCCTTATCCGCTTCTGAGAATCTGCCCTTACCCGCCCCTTATCCGCTTCTGAGAATCTGCCCTTATCCGCCCCTTATCCGCTTCTGAGAATCTGCCCTTACCCGCCCCTTATCCGCTTCTGAGAATCTGCCCTTACCCGCCCCTTATCCGCTTCTGAGAATCTGCCCTTATCCGCCCCTTATCCGCTTCTGAGAATCTGCCCTTATCCGCCCCTTATCCGCTTCTGAGAATCTGCCCTTACCCGCCCCTTATCCGCTTCTGAGAATGTGCCCTTACCCGCCCCTTATCCGCTTCTGAGAATCTGCCCTTATCCGCCCCTTATCCGCTTCTGAGAATCTGCCCTTATCCTCCCCTGAGAATCTCCCTTTATCCGCCCCTTATCCGCCCCTGAGAATCTCCTTTAATCCGCCCCTGAGAATCTCCCCTTATCTGCCCCTGAGAATCTTCCTTTATTCTCCTCTGAGAATCTCCCTTTATCCGCCCCTTATCCGCCCCTGAGAATCCCCTTTAATCCGCCCCTGAGAATCTCCCCTTATCCGCCCCTGAGAACCTCCCTTTATCCGCCCCTGAGAATCTCCCTTATTCGCCCCTGAGAATCTCCCCTTATCCGCCTCTGGGAATCTCCCCTTATCCGCCCTTGAGAATCTCCCCTTATCCGCCCTTGAGAATCTCCCCTTATCCGCCCTTGAGAATCTTCATTTATTCTCCCCTGAGAACCTCCCCTTATCCGCCCCTGAGAATCTCCCTTATTCGCCCCTGAGAATCTCCCCTTATCCGCCTCTGGGAATCTCCCCTTATCCGCCCTTGAGAATCTCCACTTATCCGCCCTTGAGAATCTCCCCTTATCCGCCCTTGAGAATCTTCATTTATTCTCCCCTGAGAATCTTCATTTATTCTCCCCTGAGAACCTCCCCTTATCCGCCCCTGAGAATCTCCCTTATTCGCCCCTGAGAATCTCCCCTTATCCGCCTCTGGGAATCTCCCCTTATCCGCCTCTGGGAATCTCCCCTTATCCGCCTCTGGGAATCTCCCCTTATCCGCCTCTGGGAATCTCCCCTTATCCGCCCTTGAGAATCTCCCCTTATCCGCCCTTGAGAATCTTCATTTATTCTCCCCTGAGAATCTTCATTTATTCTCCCTTGAGAATCTTCATTTATTCTCCCCTGAGAATCTCCCCTTATCCGCCTCTGGGAATCTCCCCTTATCCGCCCTTGAGAATCTCCACTTATCCGCCCTTGAGAATCTCCCCTTATCCGCCCTTGAGAATCTTCATTTATTCTCCCCTGAGAATCTTCATTTATTCTCCCCTGAGAATCTCCACTTATCCGCCCCTGAGAATCTCCCCTTATCCGCCCCTGAGAATCTCCCCTTATCCGCCTCTGGGAATCTCCCCTTATCCGCCCCTGAGAATCTCCACTTATCCGCCCTTGAGAATTTCCCCTTATCCGCCCCTGAGAATCTCCACTTATCCGCCCTTGAGAATTTCCCCTTATCCGCCCCTGAGAATCTCCACTTATCCGCCCTTGAGAATTTCCCCTTATCCGCCCCTGAGAATCTCCACTTATCCGCCCTTGAGAATTTCCCCTTATCCGCCCCTGAGAATCTCCACTTATCCGCCCTTGAGAATTTCCCCTTATCCGCCCCTGAGAATCTCCCCTTATCCGCCTCTGGGAATCTCCCCTTATCCGCCCCTGAGAATCTCCACTTATCCGCCCTTGAGAATTTCCCCTTATCCGCCCCTGAGGATATCCACTTATCCGTCCCAGGAATTTTCCAATCCTCTGGCCAATAAATTTCAACTATTTTGCGGCATCAAATGTCTTCAGAGAGCGAAAGCGGGAGAAGGACCGGGACGACTTGCTGCGAAAGTTCGACGATATTCGCGTGAAATGAAAATATGAAAATGTTGTCATATTAAAATGTTTACCTCTTTCGTTTAGAAGAACAAATTTCAATTGAATGGTATGCGTTTGTTTCTAGTGCACAGGAACTTGTACTTTGTCTAATTAAGCAACTCTGAACTCTGGCAGTTCTGATAGAATTTGACCTTCAATTTTTCACATGCCACAATTTAATTTTGGTAGCTTAGTACAAAAAATGCTTACAACATTCGCGCAACTCTACTTTGTAGTGTTATAAGTAGTAGACATGTAAATTTAACAGTAGACATGTAATTCTGGTTGTTTCTGACAATTCAGCTATATATATGTATAGTAGCAGTCTTCAAGTTGTGCCATGCTTCTCCAATATAGTGGTTTTTCGATACATATCGGCCAGTAGAAATCATATAATTATTTGTTGCTCAACTAAAATTTTTTTTCAAATGCAAATTTTAAATTAGTTTTTTTCAATTTATAATCGAGTTAATCTACTTTGCTGCCTACTCAATCAGTAGTGTGTTTAGTGCATAGCTGCTATACTTTTAGCGTCCTCTATTGCCAGTCTGTTTTCTATAAGTGTTTAATATGACCATATATAACTTCCTGCGTATCTGTGTGCTTGTGCGTGTTGTGTTTTGTACACCAAATTTTGTATTGGACTCTGAGATAGTGCAGATTGATAATTATTATTGCTTTACAATTATAATGCGTCTTATCTGTTAGCAAAGTTCAACAATTGACCTGTGCTGTCAGTAAGCAAATATATTTTTGTGAAGCTGTGCGACTCTGTAGATGGGGAGTTCTTTTCTTAACGCTTTGCACACTAAAGCCACTTGAAAGTGTGTTGCTTCTTACTAGCAATTCTGAAGCCGTCTTATCACTTACTCGCTCTTGCTCCTTTTTTAATTCCTGGACACGACTCAGTTTCCTCCTTTGCCTAAATATCCCCTGTCCCTGTCTCCCCTGTCTCTGTCTCCCCTGTCCCTTCTCCCCTCTCTCTGTCTCCCCTGTCCTTGTCTTCCCTGTCTCCCCTGTCCCTGTCTCCCCTGTCCCTGTCTCCCCTGTCCCTGTCTCCCTTGTCCCTGTCTCCCCTGTCCCTTCTCCCCTGTCTCTGTCTCCCCTGTCCTTGTCTTCCCTGTCTCCCCTGTCCCTGTCTCCCTTGTCCCTGTCTCCCCTGTCCCTTCTCCCCTCTCTCTGTCTCCCCTGTCCTTGTCTTCCCTGTCTCCCCTGTCCCTGTCTCCCCTGTCCCTGTCTCCCTTGTCCCTGTCTCCCCTGTCCCTTCTCCCCTGTCTCTGTCTCCCCTGTCCTTGTCTTCCCTGTCTCCCCTGTCCTTGTCTTCCCTGTCTCCCCTGTCCCTGTCTCCCTTGTCCCTGTCTCCCCTGTCCCTTCTCCCCTCTCTCTGTCTCCCCTGTCCTTGTCTTCCCTGTCTCCCCTGTCCCTGTCTCCCCTGTCCCTGTCTCCCCTGTCCCTGTCTCCCTGTCCCTGTCTCCCTTGTCCCTGTCTCCCCTGTCCCTTCTCCCCGTCCCTTCTCCCCTGTCTCTGTCTCCCCTGTCCTTGTCTTCCCTGTCTCCCCTGTCCCTGTCTCCCTTGTCCCTGTCTCCCCTGTCCCTTCTCCCCTGTCTCTGTCTCTCCTGTCCTTGTCTTCCCTGTCTCCCCTGTCCCTGTCTCCCTTGTCCCTGTCTCCCCTGTCCCTGTCTTCCCTGTCTCTGTCTCCCCTGTCCTTGTCTTCCCTGTCCCTGTCTCCCCTGTCTCTGTCTCCCCTGTCCTTGTCTTCCCTGTCTCTGTCTCCCCTGTCCCTGTCTCCTCTGTCTGTTTTTAGCCCAGCGGTGATGCGCCAGCGGCCCAGGCTCGATTCCAAGTGCCTTCACATTAATTTGTGCCTAAATTCCTCGGCTTGGCTCTGCTCTTGCAACAAACAGTCTTGAAGGCCAAACCCAGAGGCACAGCGAAGTGTACATGCCTTACGATTTATAAAGTTAGGGCCGCTTTATACATCTATATAGGGTGCAGTGCCTGCTTAAGACAAGATCCATGTAGATTAATGGATTCGAATCCCGATCACAGATTTTTTAATTCTCTAGGCAGACGTTTATCAACTCCCACACACTAAATTTACACTGCCAGAACCTGGTTTGGATTCTCCAGTTGGCATCCGCGCAGCTTTATCCAAAAATGTAGAGAATTTTGTGCAAACTTCTGTTAGTCATTTGTTTCCTACCTAAACCCAGGTTGAGTTCATTTGAACAAAACTCATCCGGTTGACATCAACATGTAGCAGCAGCCAATATTGGTGAGAGTTTGCATCCGGCATCGAATTCCTGTTTTCTGACTAAGTCGATGTGTTCATTGGTTACAGAGATTCGTTGCTTGAGCAGCGCAGAGACTAAAATTCTGCGGCTCACGGGGAATTGCTGAGATGTCAAGGCTCACGGGGAATTTGCTGAGATGTCAAGGCTCACGGGGAATTGCTGAGATGTCAAGGCTCACGGGTAATCGCTGAGATGTCAAGGCTCACGGGGAATTTGCTGAGATGTCAAGGCTCACGGGGAATTGCTGAGATGTCAAGGCTCACGGGTAATCGCTGAGATGTCATGATGCTCATGGGGAATTGCTGAGATGTCAAGGCTCACGGGTAATCGCTGAGATGTCATGGCTCATGGGGAATTGCTGAGATGTCAAGGCTCACGGGGAATTGCTGAGATGTCAAGGCTCACGGGTAATCGCTGAGATGTCAAGGCTCACGGGGAAATTGCTGAGATGTCAAGGCTCATGGGGAATTGCTGAGATGTCATGGCTCATGGGGAATTGCTGAGATGTCAAGGCTCACGGGGAATTGCTGAGATGTCAAGGCTCACGGGGAATTGCTGAGATGTCAAGGCTCATGGGAAATTGCTGAGATGTCAAGGCTCATGGGAAATTGCTGAGATGTCAAGGCTCATGGGAAATTGCTGAGATGTCAAGGCTTACGGGGAATTGCTGAAATGTCAAGGCTCATGGGGAATTGCTGAGATGTCAAGGCTCATGGGGAATTGCTGAGATGTCAAGGCTCACGGGGAATTGCTGAGATGTCAATGAAGTCCATGAGGAATTGTTGGGAGTTAGGAAAAATCATTTTCTGTAAGATAACCAAACATAACAATAGCGACTGACTAAGATCAAAACCCACAGATTATGAAAATAATTTAATTAATTACTTCTTTGTTGCCTCCAGTCTATATTTAACGTTGCAATTGTATCGTCAGAGAAGCGGTAAAAATAGAATTAAGGAAGGTGGAGTAAATTTATTAATAAATTAATTAAGAAGCCATATATACTCAAAAAGAAGAAAATCTAACCGATTGAATTAAAGCAAAAAAACAAAACCAAAGTGCAGTATTTGATAGGAAAAAGTATTTTATGCGTTATTTAGTCAAACCGTTTACGTAGTCAAAACGACTGGATTTTAATATGCACTTCAATTTTAGAACAGAGACTTATGTAGTATAGAGAGTTTACCGAAATCTTTCTTGCACTTGAAGTTAGACCTAAGCAAAATATAGGTGTATCAAGCTATTTAGAAATAAAATTTTCCATTGAAAACACAGTAAAGTGCAATTACAGCATACACTCACTATAGCACTATGCAGATACAGTCTGCACCACCCACTCAGAGCCACCACCCACTCAGCTGCACCACCCACTCAGAGTCACCACCCACTCAGAGTCACAACCCACTCCGATCAGCATCACCACCCACTCAGAGTCACCACCCACTCAGAGCCACCACCCACTCAGCTGCACCACCCACTCAGTCACCACCCACTCAGTCACCACCCACTCAGGGCCACCACCCACTCAGCTGCACCACCCACTCAGTCACCACCCACTCAGCATCACCACCCACTCAGAGTCACCACCCACTCAGAGTCACAACCCACTCCGATCAGCATCACCACCCACTCAGAGTCACCACCCACTCAGAGTCACAACCCACTCCGATCAGCATCACCACCCACTCAGAGTCACCACCCACTCAGAGTCACAACCCACTCCGATCAGCATCACCACCCACTTAGAGTCACTAACCACTCAGTTACACCACCCACTCAGGGTCACCACCCACTCAGTTACACCACCCACTCAGTTACACCACCCACTCAGTTACACCACCCACTCAGTTACACCACCCACTCAGGGTCACCACCCACTCAGTTACACCACCCACTCAGTTACACCACCCACTCAGTTACACCACCCACTCAGTTACACCACCCACTCAGTTACACCACCCACTCAGCTGCACCACCCACTCAGTTACACCACCCACTCAGTTATACCACTCACTCAGTTACACCACCCACTCAGTTATACCACTCACTCAGTTACACCACCCACTCAGTTACACCACCCACTCAGCTGCACCACCCACTCAGTTACACCACCCACTCAGTTACACCACCCACTCAGTTACACCACCCACTCAGTTACACCACCCACTCAGTTACACCACCCACTCAGTTACACCACCCACTCAGTTACACCACCCACTCAGGGTCACCACCCGCTCAGCATCTCTTCACCATCCAGTTGCTATCCGAACTCGGAGCTACTCGAACTCGTTGACCAGCTTAAAGAACTCTGTGGCGATGAAGCCAGTCGGGAGGCTGGGAGGTCCGAACAGCAGGCAGCTACCGGATCCCGGAATGACCAGAGCGAACAGGCAGGCAGGCTGCAGGCGGAAGCACTGCATCAGGCAGTCAATGGGGGATCTGACGTGCAGGCCGGACCAATCATGGGCTACAAGCACGCTTGATGTAGCAGAGAAGCTGGGCTGCACATCGCTGGCGTAGAGAGAAGCGCCTTTGGCCACTGAATTCGGATTGCAGTGTGCTCAATAATCAGTGAGATTGCAGTGTGTGTGCTCAATAATCAGTGAGATTGCAGTGTGCTCAATAATCAGTGAGATTGCAGTGTGCTCAATAATCAGTGAGATTGCAGTGTGCTCAATAATCAGTGAGATTGCAGTGTGTGCTCAATAATCAGTGAGATTGCAGTGTGCTCAATAATCAGTGAGATTGCAGTGTGTGCTCAATAATCAGTGAGAGTGCAGTGTGTGTGCTCAATAATCAGTGAGATTGCAGTGTGTGCTCAATAATCAGTGAGATTGCAGTGTGCTCAATAATCAGTGAGAGTGCAGTGTGTGTGCTCAATAATCAGTGAGATTGCAGCTCAATAATCAGTGAGATTGCAGTGTGCTCAATAATCAGTGAGATTGCAGTGTGTGCTCAATAATCAGTGAGATTGCAGTGTGCTCAATAATCAGTGAGATTGCAGTGTGTGCTCAATAATCAGTGAGAGTGCAGTGTGTGTGCTCAATAATCAGTGAGATTGCAGTGTGCTCAATAATCAGTGAGAGTGCAGTGTGTGCTCAATAATCAGTGAGATTGCAGTGTGCTCAATAATCAGTGAGATTGCAGTGTGTGCTCAATAATCAGTGAGATTGCAGTGTGTGCTCAATAATCAGTGAGATTGCAGTGTGCTCAATAATCAGTGAGATTGCAGTGTGCTCAATAATCAGTGAGATTGCAGTGTGCTCAATAATCAGTGAGATTGCAGTGTGTGCTCAATAATCAGTGAGATTGCAGTGTGTGTGCTCAATAATCAGTGTCATTGCAGTGTGCCCAGTAATAAATCATTCTTTACAAATATATTCAGGTGACAAAACAAGCCAGAAGACGGTCTCACCAGCAAAGATGTCCATTTCATAGAAGTGAATGTACCTGAGATTCGCGTCAGCAACAGCGGTGACATTCATGTACAAGGCGAGATACCTGCCCACAATGAGCCGCGTGCAGTTGATGCTGATTGGCCTCTCAGCGGCAGTTGGCACGTGTGTGTAGTAAAAGCAGGTGTCGAAGAGGTCTTTGTTGAATGCAGACCACACGGCTGGGTTGTTGGTCACTCCTGGATGGGGTGTGCGGCGTGAAACATGAAAAACACTCAGATCTGTGCTACATGTAGCTTAGCTAGGCTTGGCATGGGAGGAGCGATCAGAGGGGCGAGTCAAAAACAGACTCATAGAAGCCCTCACACAGGGTTTCGATAGCGTAATTTTGTTGTTTATTGTTTTCGATTCTGATATTGTGCTGTAGTTTTGCATTGTTTTTTAGGTGTTTTGCTGTCGCTTTTGTTGTCGCTTTTGTTGTCGCTTTTGTTGTTGCTTTTATTGTTGCTTTTGTTGTCGCTTTTGTTGTTGCTTTTGCTGTCGCTTTTGTTGTTGCTTTTGCTGTCGCTTTTGTTGTCGCTTTTGCTGTCGCTTTTGTTGTTGCTTTTGCTGTCGCTTTTGTTGTTGCTTTTGCTGTCGCTTTTGTTGTCGCTTTTGCTGTCGCTTTTGTTGTTGCTTTTGCTGTCGCTTTTGTTGTTGCTTTTGCTGTCGCTTTTGTTGTTGCTTTTGCTGTCGCTTTTGTTGTTGCTTTTGCTGTCGCTTTTGTTGTCGCTTTTGCTGTCGCTTTTGTTGTTGCTTTTGTTGTCGCTTTTGCTGTCGCTTTTGCTGTCGCTTTGTTGTCGCTTTTGTTGTCGCTTTTGCTGTCGCTTTGTTGTCGCTTTTGTTGTCGCTTTTGCTGTCGCTTTTGTTGTCGCTTTGTTGTTGCTTTTGTTGTCGCTTTTGTTGTCGCTTTGTTGTCGCTTTTGCTGTCGCTTTTGTTGTCGCTTTGTTGTTGCTTTTGTTGTCGCTTTTGTTGTCGCTTTGTTGTCGCTTTTTCTGTTGCTTTTTTTGTCGCTTTGTTGTCGCTTTTGTTATTGAATTTTTTGCAGATTTGTATTTACGCTTGTTTTAGTTTTCTTGTTACTTTTTTGTAGTTTTGTAGTTAATTTTGTCGTTGTTCTGTTGTCGTTTTGTGTCGTTTTGTTGCTGCCTTTGTTGTTATTGCTGTAAAGAGTAATCTCTGTATTTAATGAAAAAAATGATTTTTTGCTTTCTCGTGTCTTTACTTTTCCCGTTGCTATTTCTGCAACTGTGATGAAAGCTGCTCACCGATGACTATCTTGGAGAATCTTTTTGACCATCTGTCCGGTCGGTTCCAGACCCGAACACCGAAGATGGCGTACGGCAGGGACAGGTCCAGCATCAGCCACGGCTGCGGGTCCCAAGGCCTGGTGTGAAACAGTCTTCCACTCGTGGCTCCGTCGTTCACCTGAATGGGGTTCGCTGATCTCCGATGCGTGGAGGAGGCCCTAACCGGCCTGTTCTTTGGCACCTGGGTCAGCTCGAAGCCTGCGAAGTGAGTGACGGTTTTTAATTGGTTTGACGATCTATTATGATCTACCGTGATCTACTGTAGTCCAACATGATCTACCGTGATCTACTGTAGTCCAACATGATCTACCGTGATCTACAGTAGATCCAACATGATCTACCGTGATCTACTGTAGTCCAACATGATCTACCGTGATAGAATTTGATATAGCTACTGTGGTTTACCTTAATCTATCTTAAACTCCTGTGATCTACCGTCATTTTCTGTGATCTACCGTCATTTTCTGTGATCTACCGTCATTTTCTGTGATCTACCGTCATTTTCTGTGATCTACCGTCATTTTCTGTGATCTACCGCAATCTACCGTGATCTTCTGTGATCTACTGTGATCTACCGCGATTTTCTGTGATCTACCGCAATCTACCAAGATCTATTTTGGCAGCATGTGGTTTTTAACTCGCACTGAAACGCCCACTCGAAGGGGGGAAATGGATGGAAACCTGACTTTTACTTTAATTGATGGTTAAGACAAAGCTAAAACAAAAATGCTTTTCAAAACAGCGATTGCAGGAAATTGGAAGAGATTTGGTTGGCAACCATTAGCGATGCATTTTGCCTTCGCTTCCTGCCGTTCATATTTGCAGATTGTCTGTCTGTCACCTAAAATCACCTTCAAACCCGGGTTGCCTTACCGCAATCCGACATCGGTGACAAACATGACAACCCCCAAGATACTCTACCCCTACCTTCCTTCCTACCTACCTACCTACCTACCTACCAACCAACCTACCAACCTACCTACCTACCTACCTACCTACCTACCTACCTACCTACCTACCTACCAACCTACCTACCTACCTATCTACCTATGTTCCTATCTGCCTACCTACCAGCCTTTTCGCAGAGGCCAAAGCAACAAAGACAAGAATCTCACTCACCAGTCACAGCCGCAAAGCAAATATGCCCGACCAACAGTCCGTAAAAAAGTTGGTGGCCGAACTTCACTTTCATTTCCTTTAGAAAAGTTTTTACGTCGTAAAGGAATTCGGATCCGATGGTAAAGCTGTTGCAGCTGTTTAATGTGACCTGCTCTTAAATTTCCTGAAACTGCAGTATCTGACTCTTCTTTATCCAATGCCCCCATTCCCATTGGATCGGCATTGCAAACTCAATGCCTTCATTTCTGCTCAGGCAGTAGCTACCTCTGTGTTGGTCTTGAGCAAACAAAATCCCGATCCCAGATCCCGATCCCAGATCCCGATCCCAGATCCCGATCCCAGATCCCGATCCCAGATCCCGATCCCAGATCCCGATCCCAGATCCCGATCCCAGATCCCGATCCCAGATCCCGATCCCAGATCCCGATCCCAGATCCCGATCCCAGATCCCGATCCCAGATCCCGATCCCAGATCCCGATCCCAGATCCCGATCCCAGATCCCGATCCCAGATCCCGATCCCAGATCCCGATCCCAGATCCCGATCCCAGATCCCGATTCCAGATCCCGATCCCAGATCCCGATCCCAGATCCCGATCCCAGATCCCGATCCCAGATCCCGATCCCAGATCCCGATCCCAGATCCCGATCCCAGATCCCGATCCCAGATCCCGATCCCAGATCCCGATCCCAGATCCCGATCCCAGATCCCGATCCCAGATCCCGATCCCAGATCCCGATCCCAGATCCCGATCCCAGATCCCGATCCCAGATCCCGATCCAGATCCCGATCCCAGATCCCGATCCCAGATCCCGATCCCAGATCCCGATCCCAGATCCCGATCCCAGATCCCGATCCCAGATCCCGATCCCAGATCCCGATCCCAGATCCCGATCCCAGATCCCGATCCCAGATCCCGATCCCAGATCCCGATCCCAGATCCCGATCCCAGATCCCGATCCCAGATCCCGATCCCAGATCCCGATCCCAGATCCCGATCCCAGATCCCGATCCCAGATCCCGATCCCAGATCCCGATCCCAGATCCCGATCCCAGATCCCGATCCCAGATCCCGATCCCAGATCCCGATCCCAGATCCCGATCCCAGATCCCGATCCCAGATCCCGATCCCAGATCCCGATCCCAGATCCCGATCCCAGATCCCGATCCCAGATCCCGATCCCAGATCCCGATCCCAGATCCCGATCCCAGATCCCGATCCCAGATCCCGATCCCAGATCCCGATCCCAGATCCCGATCCCAGATCCCGATCCCAGATCCCGATCCCAGATCCCGATCCCAGATCCCGATCCCAGATCCCGATCCCAGATCCCGATCCCAGATCCCGATCCCAGATCCCGATCCCAGATCCCGATCCCAGATCCCGATCCCAGATCCCGATCCCAGATCCCGATCCCAGATCCCGATCCCAGATCCCGATCCCAGATCCCGATCCCAGATCCCGATCCCAGATCCCGATCCCAGATCCCGATCCCAGATCCCGATCCCAGATCCCGATCCCAGATCCCGATCCCAGATCCCGATCCCAGATCCCGATCCCAGATCCCGATCCCAGATCCCGATCCCAGATCCCGATCCCAGATCCCGATCCCAGATCCCGATCCCAGATCCCGATCCCAGATCCCGATCCCAGATCCCGATCCCAGATCCCGATCCCAGATCCCGATCCCAGATCCCGATCCCATCCCGATTACAGTATGAAAGAATCAGTTGATTTGTTACATATCTCACTTATTTAACTTGATGGAATAACATCTATTGCAGTGATGGAATGTATTTTTGATTCGGAAATTTTGGAAATCGCACACTCACTGTTCTCCATTAACGTTTATTAAAAAACAGCATACATATAATGCACATTTTACGTTCGTTTGTGCATGATACTAGTAACAGTAGGTTAATGAAGCTATGCTTGTAAAAACACTTATATGACAAGATTTCCACTCATTTAATTATTTAAAGACCCTTTCGGTGTCGAGGCAAAAGTAAAAAAAATACATGTATTCAATTCAGGTGTGTCAGAGTTCATGATTGAGATGTGTCTCAGTATTGATGTCATAGTACATGATTGATGTCACAGTACATGATTGATGTCGAAGTACATGATTGATGTCACAGTACATGATTGATGTCACAGTACATGATTGATGTCACAGTACATGATTGATGTCACAGTACATGATTGATGTCATAATACATGATTGATGTCATAATACATGATTGATGTCAAAGTACATGATTGATGTCACAGTACATGATTGATGTCAAAGTACATGATTGATGTCACAGTACATGATTGATGTCATATTACATGATTGATGTCATAATACATGATTGATGTCATAGTACATGATTGATGTCACAGTACATGATTGATGTCAAAGTACATGATTGATGTCATAGTACATGATTGATGTCACAGTACATGATTGATGTCAAAGTACATGATTGATGTCATAGTACATGATTGATGTCACAGTCCATAATTGATGTCTCATCACATGAATAATGTCCCACTTAGTTCACGGAGTTTCGTGAATGGCAGGCCTCCAGCTGCAGGGACATTCTGCCTCGGTGCCTCCCTCCGCTGCTGCCGCCCTTGCCAACTGCGATGGTGACGAGGTCGCAGCATCCGAGCTCAGCCTCCACGATGCTGCACGCGCTGTCCTTGTACTTCTCGAAGGACAGGAAGCCCGTGATGACCATGCCCTCGAGGATCTTGATCTCCCGGCCGGCTTCCTTGGACAGCTCGGCTGGCAGCTGGTAGAAAGTCCAGCTGCCGCTGCCGCCTCTTGATGTTGATTTTCGATGCAGCTGCTGGGATCGACTGGGAGCCCCTGCTGCTGGCTGAGCCAACAGCCGCTCCTGGGGCGGCCACGGCTGCGACTGCTCGAGCGGATTTTCCTCTGCTGACTGGCTTGGGCTCTGTTCGTGACGTCCGAGCATCAGGCACTGGCTCAGGCCCATCTGGTAGATAGATTAGATAGATAGATAGATAGATAGATAGATAGATAGATAGATAGATAGATAGATAGATAGATAGATAGATAGATAGATAGATAGATAGATAGATAGATAGATAGATAGATAGATAGATAGATAGATAGATAGATAGATAGATAGATAGATAGATAGATAGATAGATAGATAGATAGATAGATAGATAGATAGATAGATAGATAGATAGATAGATAGATAGATAGATAGATAGATAGATAGATAGATAGATAGATAGATAGATAGATAGATAGATAGATAGATAGATAGATAGATAGATAGATAGATAGATAGATAGATAGATAGATAGATAGATAGATAGATAGATAGATAGATAGATAGATAGATAGATTTGTGTTCCCTCAGCCCCCAAAGCTAGTCTTTTTCTGTCTTGTTTCTTTTGCTGCATCGATCTTCCTTCGCGGATCGTCTTTACCGGCTACATTGAGTAGAGATATTTTGATATTTCCGTCAAGGACTTTGTCGTCCTTGATTTCCGATTTGCGCTGTTGTGCAGCCCATCCGCCTTCTTATAACTGCCAATCTAATTAACTTCTAGTCTAACTGCCAATCTAATTAACTACCAGTTGAACTGCCAATCTAATTAACTACCAGTCTAACTGCCAATCTAATTAACTACCAGTTGAACTGCCAATCTAATTAACTACCAGTCTAACTGCCAATCTAATTAACTACCAGTTGAACTGCCAATCTAATTAACTACCAGTTGAACTGCCGATCTAATTAACTACCATTCTCTGCAAGTCTAATTAACTGCCAATCCAATTGATAATCTAATCAACTACCAAACTAACTGCCAATCTAACTACCAACCTACTCTATAACTATCAATCTAGCTACCAATCTAACTTCTAATCAGCATATAATTACCGATCCCACTGCCTTAAGTATAGCAACCAAAAGTCACAGAATACAAAGCAAATAACTGAGTACAAAACTTACAATTTTAGTCAGGAATTTCTTGGTCAGCCAGTTGAGTTTCAATTTCAATAAGGAGAGAATTTTGGAATAAAATCCGTTGACAATTTGTTTTATCGAATCCAAGCCGCGCAACCATTGGCTGAAGGCTCGGGATCAGCATTTAATCCTCGGATTAGTGGCAAAATTTCCTCAGAATTCTGTCTGGCCAAATGCAGGGAACGCCTACTAGGAATCGATTTATGAATTTCCAAAAATCGCTCAAAATCATTTCCGTTGCCGGAGATGGCGCTGAAGGCTGAAGTTTAGGATTTCGCTGTTTCGGAATCATTTTTATCCCGCACAAGCCGCCCAGTTCAAACTTCAATGTTGGTTTAAAGTCACCCTCTATTCCGGACTGTCAGGTCTTTTTAAGGCTTATGCATTAATTGTAAAAAATGAACCACCGTTGCGTATTGAGCGCGTTAATTGTGGTCTATCTGGAAAATTAAGGACAGTTATTGTTTTCGCTGCCATTTTTGAGTTCGTCTTTCTACGATCTATACGTCTGTCTGTCTGTCTGTATTTCTGTCTGTCTGTCTGTCCGTCTGTCTGTCTGTCTGTCTGTCTGTCTGTCTGTCTGTCTGTCTGTCTGCCTGTCTTTCTACTGTTTGTCTTTCTGTCTGTCTGTCTGTCTGTCTGTCTCTCTGTCTATCCATCTGTCTGTCTGTATTTCTGTCTGTCTGTCTGTCCGTCTGTCTGTCTGTCTGTCTGTCTGTCTGTCTGTCTGTCTGTCTGTCTGTCTGTCTGTCTGTCCGTCTGTCTGTCTGTCTGTCTGTCTGTCTGTCTGTCTGTCTGCCTGTCTTTCTACTGTTTGTCTTTCTGTCTGTCTGTCTGTCTGTCTGTCTCTCTGTCTATCCATCTGTCTGTCTGTCTGTCCGTCTGTCTGTCTGTCTGTCTGTCTGTCTGTCTGCCTGTCTTTCTGTCTGTCTTTCTGTCTGTCTTTCTATCTGTCTGTCTGTCTGTCTGTCTGTCTGTCTTTCTACTGTTTGTCTTTCTGTCTGTCTTTCTGTCTGTCTGTCTGTCTGTCTGTCTGTCTGTCTGCCTGTCTTTCTACTGTTTGTCTTTCTGTCTGTCTGTCTGTCTGCCTGTCTTTCTACTGTTTGTCTTTCTGTCTGTCTGTCTGTCTGTCTGTCTGTCTCTCTGTCTGTCCGTCTGTCTGTCTGTCTGTCTGTCTGTCTGCCTGTATTTCTGTCTGTCTTTCTGTCTGTCTTTCTATCTGTCTGTCTGTCTGTCTGTCTGTCTTTTTACTGTTTGTCTTTCTGTCTGTCTTTCTGTCTGTCTGTCTGTCTGTCTTTCTATCTGTCTATGTTTAATCTGTCTATATAGAGATGTCATAGACTATCTGTCTGTCTGTCTGTCTATCTGTCGGTCTACCTGCGTGTCTGTCCGTCTGTGTTCGTGTACTTTTATTTTTTAATTTCCATCAGAGTGAACATGGCGCAGTCCCCAGAGACGTCAGGCTCGAATCCTTGGTGTTTGTCTCGCACGTAGAGGGGACTCAAAGCATACAGCCAGAGCCGAGTAGTTCAATCAAGTCTCTCCTTCAACAGTTATTAAAATTTCCTGATTAAGTTTTGCACCAGTCACGATACCTATGGCGCATTTTAACTCACGTGATTTGACTTGTACAGAACAGCTGCTTGAAATATTGATCTTCTGCCGGACCAATTAGTGCCGCTAATTTCCCAGATCGCATTACCTCACTCCCCTCAATGTACATGTGTATAGGGTAGGGCCCAACCTCCCTCCCCTCAATGTACATGTGTACAGGGTAGGGCCCAACCTCCCTCCCCTCAATGTACATGTGTATAGGGTAGGGCCCAACCTCACTCCCCTCAATGTACATGTGTACAGGGTAGGGCCCAACCTCCCTCCCCTCAATGTACATGTTTATAGGGTAGGGCCCAACCTTACTCCCCTCAATGTACATGTGTACAGGGTAGGGCCCAACCTCACTCCCCTCAATGTACATGTGTGTTTAGGGTAGGGCGCAACCTCACTCCCCTCAATGTACATGTGTGTTTAGGGTAGGGCGCAACCTCACTCCCCTCAATGTACATGTGTATAGGGTAGGGCGCAACCTCCCTCCCCTCAATGTACATGTGTACAGGGTAGGGCCCAACCTCACTCCCCTCAATGTACATGTGTGTTTAGGGTAGGGCGCAACCTCACTCCCCTCAATGTACATGTGTGTTTAGGGTAGGGCGCAACCTCACTCCCCTCAATGTACATGTGTGTTTAGGGTAGGGCGCAACCTCACTCCCCTCAATGTACATGTGTATAGGGTAGGGCGCAACCTCACTCCCCTCAATGTACATGTGTACAGGGTAGGGCCCAACCTCACTCCCCTCAATGTACATGTGTGTTTAGGGTAGGGCGCAACCTCACTCCCCTCAATGTACATGTGTATAGGGTAGGGCGCAACCTCACTCCCCTCTATGTACATGTGTACAGGGTAGGGCGCAACCTCACTCCCCTCAATGTACATGTGTACAGGGTAGGGCGCAACCTCACTCCCCTTTATGTACATGTGTACAGGGTAGGGCCAGCCCCATTACTCTCAATGTTATTACAAGGAGCACTGGAATGTTTGGCAGTTCCTTTAGTTCAATAGTCCTTGGTTTTGCCATAGACAAAGTAGAAAAAGGCACTTCAGAGACAGGAACAGCTGGAATCTCTAGCAGTGCAGCTTGGATAAAACACATACATGTACATTTAATTTAGAATCTGACAGTCCAGATGTTGAACCATTAGGAATTTGAAGCTAAAAAAAATAATTCCAAAACGAAAAACGGTCTTCTGCTTGAGTTGCCAACGCTTCAAGTGGACCCAGCAACGTGGATTGAAGGTGCAGTTAAAATGTATAATAATTCTGCATAAAATTCGTGTATTATAAAACATCATCAGGTATCGTAAGTTGAAAATTTGCAGGTAATAAAAACACAAATTACTCAAGCCATGCAATCGGGAGAGATGACTAGTAGATAAAACTATAAATTTGCGTGACCACAAAAATGCTCGCATATACGAGTGATACTACTAAATCGAGAGTCGCGAGTAGAAACAAACGAATATGCTAGTGGTTGTAAACTGTCGTTACTAAAATAATAATTAGGATTTCTAAAACTAGAAACAAAATTTGTTTTGAAGACGAATTCAAAGGAAGACGAACTTAATATTGAATTGTTGAGCGTAAAAACCTTATAAAAAGAGTAATGAATTACAACTGTAATAATAAATTTTGCTATTTGTGACAACGTATGCAAAACGCAATACAACAAATACTAGTTTATCGGGCACAGGTGTACATTGGGTACAGAAGTTTATGGGGCCCAGGTGTACATTAGGGGGGGCAGAAGTTTATGGGGCACAGGTGTACATTGGGGGGGCAGAAGTTTTTGAGGCACAGGTGTACATTGGGGACAGAAGTTTATGAGGCACAGGTGTACATTGGGGACAGAAGTTTATGAGGCACAGGTGTACATTAGGGGGGGGGGCAAAAGTTTATGGGGCACAGGTGTACATTGGGGGGGGGGGCAGAAGTTTATGGGGCACAGGTGTACATTGGGGGGGCAGAAGTTTATGGGGCACAGGTGTACATTAGGGACAGAAGTTTATGGGGCACAGGTGTACATTAGGGACAGAAGTTTATGGGGCACAGGTGTACATTAGGGACAGAAGTTTATGGGGCACAGGTGTACATTGGGGACAGAAGTTTGTGGAGAACTTTTGAATACCGTAAGTTAAAAGTTAGCGGCAGTTGATCAGAAAACCAACTCCATGAAGCGGCAATTGCAATCATATTTATTAATAGAAAGCAGGTACAAATACTCGTAACTCACAGGGGTGAGAAAATTGAAAAACAAAAAACGCAGATATTGAAACTATTGTGTGAGAACAAAAAATATAAAACGGCATTCTGTGACTAGATAAACAGAACAGCGGGCAGCTAAAATACTAATAAACAGTCAGGTGTTTTAAAAACATGAAAAAGCATATTCAAGGATTCAAAAGTAAATACTGCACACATCGGTCATACAATGGTAAGAAGAAAATAAAAACATAATAAGCGTTAATAAAAATATTTCATTTTTTACAAAAACGTTTCTTCTTATAGCAAATACTGAGACAGGTCCACAGTTTACCCGGGAAGACATTGAAAATCTGAAAAGTGAGATCATTCCTTAGAATTAAAACCATTGAAGAGTGCTTTCCTAGAATATGACTAAAGAATGACGATTTCATAAAATCTGACTAGATAGATATGCGATTTCTAAGAATCCGACTAGTTAAATTGCAGTTTCTTAGAATATAACCTAATAAATGCTGGTTTCTTAGAATCAGAATAGAAAAAACGTTTCTTAGAACCCAACAAGATAAATGTTGGTTTCTTAGAATCTGACTATACTAATGTCGGTTTCTTAGAAGCTGACCAAATTAATGTCAGTTTCTTAGAATCCGACTATAGTAATGTTGGTTTCTTAGAATCTGACTAAATGAGTTTCTTAGAATCTGTAAAAGTGACAAATTTTGGTTTCTTAAAATCTAAATAAATGAATGTCGGTTTCTTAGAATCTGAATAAATGAATGTCAGTTTTTTTAGAATCCGACTACACTAATGTTGGTTTCTTAGAATCTGACCAAATTAAAATCTGTTTCTTAGAATCTGACCAAATTAATGTCAGTATCTTAGAATCTGACCAAATTAATGTCAGTTTCTTAGAATCTGACCAAATTAATGTCAGTTTCTTAGAATCTGACAAAATGAATGTCGGTTTCTTAGAATCTGACCAAATTAATGTCAGTTTCTTAGAATCTGACCAAATTAATGTCAGTTTCTTAGAATCTGACCAAATTAATGTCAGTTTCTTAGAATCTGACCAAATTAATGTCAGTTTCTTAGAATCTGACCAAATTAATGTCAGTTTCTTAGAATCTGACCAAATTAATGTCAGTTTCTTAGAATCTGACCAAACGAATATCAATTTCTTTGAATCCGACTAGATAATTATCAGTTTAGAATTTGGACTTTTCCAAGTCAATAAAGGCAATTAAAGCTCACAGCTCACCCCTCGTGTCACGTGAACATGGCTCTCGTATTCCGGAAGCTGTCTCTGCTTCTCTGCTTCTCCTCCTCCTCGGCCTGCCGCCGCAGCCGCTGCTCCCTCAGCTCGGCCTGCAGTTTGCCATCAGCCGACTGGATGGCGATCTTGGACTCGAAGAAGTTCTTAGCCTCCATAACACCTACCTCTTCAACGTTGATCTCCGACACCTCAACGTAGCAGTCGTACCAGGCCATGAGCTCGCCAGAGTAGTCTAGCTGGCCGGCTCTGGCCTTGCGGAATATCGCCAGGAATTCGCGGAAATTAATGCGACTGTCGTGATCCTCATCGACCTGTCAATCAATCAAGGGATATTATTTTTTAAAAACACGCTTGATAAAAAGCCTGCCATGGGTCCAAAAATCAGGAAACTAAATTGGGTTAAAGGCTAAACAAAACTGCAATAAAGACATTTTATGAAATGTTGGGAAATACATTTTTGAAAAAAAGAACCAGACAGGAAGGAGGTGGAAAAGAGATTCGGGGGATTGAGAGGGAGGAGAAGGAGACAGGGAGAGGGAGAGACAGGGAGGAGAGGGAGAGACAGGGAGGAGAGGGAGACAGGGAGGAGAGGGAGAGACAGGGAGGAGAGGGAGAGACAGGGAGGAGAGGGAGAGACAGGGAGGAGAGGGAGAGACAGGAACGGGAGGGAGACAGGGAGGAGAGGGAGAGACAGGAACGGGAGGGAGACAGGGAGGAGAGGGAGAGACAGGAACGGGAGGGAGACAGGGAGGAGAGGGAGAGACAGGAACGGGAGGGAGACAGGGAGGAGAGGGAGAGACAGGAACGGGAGGGAGACAGGGAGGAGAGGGAGAGACAGGAACGGGAGGGAGACAGGGACGGGAGGGAGACAGGAACGGGAGGGAGACAGGGAGGAGAGGGAGAGACAGGAACGGGAGGGAGACAGGGACGGGAGGGAGACAGGAACGGGAGGGAGACAGGAACGGGAGGGAGACAGGAACGATACCATATACCGGTAGTTACGCGCACAAAATCCGCACCTCTTTAATCATCGACTTCAAACCCAGATGAGTCTGTGGCGCGCCCAGCTTCTCCATCATCAGTTTGAGATCGTTGAATCCGATGAAATTATCACCGTCGGCGTCGTACATAACGAAGGCTTCTTTGAGGCGATTGATGTCGCGATGGGAGAACTCGGGGAACTCCAGGCTGGGGTTGAATTTCCTTCTAGTAGCAGCCAGCTGCGGCGGCTTTTCCGGCAAGTCAGCGGGCGGCTCCGCGGCTGGCGCCGCTGCTGCTGGCGGTTCGGCGACGCCAGCTGAAGGATTGGACGGAGGCGGCGGTGCTGGCGGCGGTGTCGAAGAAGCCGGAGGAGGCGGATTTCGTTTCTGCTGCTGAGGCGACGCGGCGATAAAGCTGAAGGAGGTCTCGGACACGTCGCTATCGGTGGACTCGGACTTCTCCAGCCTGGTGGCAAGTTTGGCTGCCAGCTGAGGGCACAGGCAGGGGCCGCAGCGAGCCAGCAGGAGCCGCTGACGTTCCCGACGCTCGCTCAACATGTCGTCGATGGCATTCGCGGCTGACTGATGCTCACACTGGGCTCCGGCTTCGCTGTCGGCTGCGACTGCCCCGGCGGCTCCGGCATCTTCGCTGCCGGCATCGGAGAGTTGCAGACGGCGGGCGAGCTTCTCGGCCAGGTCCTGGTCCAGCTGCGGCTGCTGCAGCTGGGCGGAGATGCAGCTGGACGCGGCTGAGCTGCGGCGGCGCGTGAGCTGCTCCTGCTGCTCGGGCAGCTGTGACTGCGGCTGGGCCTCGTCAAAGGTCGTCTGCGAGTTATAGATATTAGCGTTTGATTAGGCGTTGCTATGGGGATTTGTAGCCATATAAGGAAGCGTTGCTATAGGGATTCGTAGCCATGAGGATGCGTTGCTATGGGGATTTGTATCTATATGAGGATGCGTTGCTATGAGGATTAGCAGCCATATGAGGATGCGTTGCTATGGGGATTTGTAGCTATATGAGGATGCGTTGCCATGGGGATTTGTAGCTATATGAGGAAGCGTTGCTATAGGAATTCATAGTCATATGAGGATGCGTTGCTATGGGGATTTGTAGCTATATGAAGATTATTCGTTGATATGGGGATTTAAAGCTATATGAGGATGAGTTGGTATGGGAATTCGCAACTATATAAAAATTGCGTTGCTATGGGGATTTGTAGCTATGAGGATGCGTTGCTATGGGGATTAGCAGCCATATGAGGATGCGTTGCTATGGGGATTAGCAGCTATATGAGGATGCGTTGCTATGGGGATTTGTAGCTATATGAGGATGCGTTGCTATGGGGATTCGTAGCCATATGAGGATGCGTTGCTATAGGAATTCATAGCCATATGAGGATGCGTTGATATGGGGATTTGTAGCTATATGAGGATGCGTTGCTATGTGGATTTAAAGCTATATGAGGAAGCGTTGCTATGGGGATTAGCAGCTATATGAGGAAGCGTTGCTATGGGGATTAGCAGCTATATGAGGAAGCGTTGCTATGGGGATTAGCAGCTATATGAGGAAGCGTTGCTATGGGGATTCGTAGCCATATGAGGATGCGTTGCTATAGGAATTCATAGCCATATGAGGATGCGTTGATATGGGGATTTGTAGCTATATGAGGAAGCGTTGCTATGGTGATTAGCAGCTATATGAGGAAGCGTTGCTATGGGGATTCGTAGCCATATGAGGATGCGTTGCTATAGGAATTCATAGCCATATGAGGATGCGTTGCTATGTGGATTTAAAGCTATATGAGGAAGCGTTGCTATGGGGATTAGCAGCTATATGAGGATGCGTTGCTATGGGGATTAGCAGCTATATGAGGATGCGTTGCTATGGGGATTAGCAGCTATATGAGGAAGCGTTGCTATGGGGATTAGCAGCTATATGAGGAAGCGTTGCTATGGGGATTAGCAGCTATACGAGGACGCGTTGCTACGAGGATTTATAGCTAGAGACGAAAATATTTTGCTATGGATATTTAATTCATTGAATACACAGCTAGATACAGAAGTGCTTCAGCTACGTAAAATTTGAATTTGGCATTGTTAATAAACGCAAATTTGTTATATTTTAAAATCGATGCAGCAACAGTATAAAATTGCAGGTGATTAAAACTGACTGCAGATTTCTTGTCATAAATTTATAAAGGGCAAACTGGATGACATTGTGCAATCCTAAATACCAAAAATAATAACTGAAGTTACTCGTCAGTGCAACAAAGTGGCACTTAATGAGAGCGAATGCTGAATATTGAATGCAATTGAGAATTACCTATTTGAGCGAATGCTGAATATTGAATGCAATTGAGAATTACCTATTTGAGCGAATGCTGAATATTGAATGCAATTGAGAATTACCTATTTGAGCGAATGCTGAATATTGAATGCAATTGAGAATTACCTATTTGAGCGAATGCTGAATATTGAATGCAATTGAGAATTACCTATTTGAGCGAATGCTGAATATTGAATGCAATTGAGAATTACCTATTTGAGCGAATGCTGAATATTGAATGCAATTGAGAATTACCTATTTGAGCGAATGCTGAATATTGAATGCAATTGAGAATTACCTATTTGAGCGAATGCTGAATATTGAATGCAATTGAGAATTACCTATTTGAGCGAATGCTGAATATTGAATGCAATTGAGAATTACCTATTTGAGCGAATGCTGAATATTGAATGCAATTGAGAATTACCTATTTGAGCGAATGCTGAATATTGAATGCAATTGAGAATTACCTATTTGAGCGAATGCTGAATATTGAATGCAATTGAGAATTACCTATTTGAGCATTCTAGAGAATTAAAAACGGAAGTTGGCTGCTGCAAATGCAACGAAAATGCGCCATCATCATGTTTGAAATAAAGTTGAAAAATACGCCTATGAATTGAATAGGAGAGGAACAGAGAAGAGGGCAGGTGCAGGGTGAGACGCGAGGGTGCAGGGTGAAAGAGAAGAGGAAGAGAGGAGAGGATTAAGCATATTAGAGAGGGCAAAATGAGATGGGAGGGTTACAGTTGAGGATGAGGAGAAAGACTGAAGGATGAAAGGGTAAGGAGTGAGAGGATGAGAGAGAGTGGGAGGGTAAGAGGGTGAGAAGGTGAGAGGGTAAGAGGGTTAGAGGGTTAGAGGGTAGGAGGGCGAGAGGGTGTGAGGGTAAGAGGTTAAGAGGGTAAGAGAGTGGGAGGGTAAGAGGGTAGGAGGGTAAGAGGGTAAGAGGGTGGGAGGGTAAAAGGGTAAGAGGGTGGGAGGGTGAAAGGGTAAGAGGGTAAGAGGGAGGGTAAGAGGGGAGGGTAAGGAGCAAGAGGACAGTACAGCAAGTGGAGTCAGTAGCACAGACAAATCCAAAAGACGCGCAGAGCAGCAGCCGATATGTATCGAAGCAGCCGTGCTAGCACTAGCTAAGTAGGCGAATCCTGAACCGCAGCCGCCAGAGCCCGAACCAGCTGCACTCCCAGCGCCCTGGCCAGCGGAGGCGGCACCGCGTTGCCAATCTGACGATGCCTGGCAACCAGGTCGCCAGCGAATCTGTAAGCATCCGGGAAGCCCTGCGATCTGGCGCATTCCCGCACAGACACGACCCGGTTCTGGGTTGGGTGCACCACTCGGCCCTGCTTGCCCATGGGCTCGGGATTGGTCACTGTGGTGGAGAAGAAGCCTTCGACGTCCAGCCTGCCATACAGGCCGGCCCAGTGGTTGTGCCGGTCGCCGGTGTGCGGCAGGCACCAGGGGATCAGCGTGTTGAGCTGCTTGGCCTGGCTGTCGCATTTGCCGGGCTTGATGGCGCACGGACAGACGCCTCGGTCGCCGTGCGTGTAGCGGAGGCGGCGGGCCAGGGAGCCGTCGCTGAGAGTGATCTGCGGGCATGGGGAGGGCGATGTTTGAGCTAGGTTTGGGACTTCAGTGAGCGATTCTCAGTAAGCATCAGGGCGATTCTCAGTGAGCATCAGGGTGATTCTCAATGAACATCAGGGCGATTCTCAGTGAGCATCAGGGCGATTCTCAGTGAGCATCAGGGCGATTCTCAGTGAGCATCAGGGTGATTCTCAGTAAGCATCAGGGCGATTCTCAGTGAGCATCAGGGTGATTCTCAATGAACATCAGGGCGATTCTCAGTGAGCATCAGGGCGATTCTCAATGAACATCAGGGCGATTCTCAGTGAGCATCAGGGCGATTCTCAGTGAGCATCAGGGCGATTCTCAGTGAGCATCAGGGTGATTCTCAGTAAGCATCAGGGCGATTCTCAGTGAGCATCAGGGTGATTCTCAATGAACATCAGGGCGATTCTCAGTGAGCATCAGGGTGATTCTCAGTGAGCATCAGGGTGATTCTCAATGAACATCAGGGCGATTCTCAGTGAGCATCAGGGCGATTCTCAGTGAGCATCAGGGCGATTCTTAGCAATTATCAGGGAGATTCTTAAGTAATTATCAGGGGATTCTTAGGCAATTATCAGGGAGATTCTTAGATAATTATCAGGGGATTATGAGACAGTTATGAGGTTGATTAATAGAAGAATCAAGACAGGAATTAAGCACAAATACAAACCTCTACATTGGGCAGGTCGCGCCAGTCAGCTCCGGGACAAGTGGGAATCAGGGCCAGCCTCGCTTCAACCAGCGGAGTCAGCTGCTTAGTCACATGATCAGTGAGCTTGTCTGAATTGTCCAGCCGACCGGCCCGCATAATCAGCTGATAATGAGTCTTCGGCTTCGACCCGTAGGGCGCCGGCTGGTCCAGTCGGGATGCGCCGCCGCTGTCGATCACCGGCAGGTCGCTCAGCGCGTCACCAACTGTGATTGGTCGAAGCGGGCCGCTGAAGCAGCCGCTGGCAGGCGAGGTCGGTGGTTCGTATCGGCGATCGCCGACTAGAAGGGCGAGGCCGGCGCAGGCTTTGGGCGAGAACGAGTGAACGGCGATTGGGAATTGGGCGAATTGGCGACCCGGAGCGGCGGCCAGGATGATGAGGCGGCGACGAGTCTGCGGCACCCCGAACTGGCCGGCTTGCAGGATGGCGGCGCCTGCGATCGAGCGGATTAGCGTTAGTGGCTAGGGAGCTGCAAGGCCGAACTCATCAGCACGCCAGGAGACAGGGGGGGAGACAGGGGATTGGGGAGACGGGGGATGGGGAGACAGAGGATGGGGAAACAGAGGATGGGGAGACAGAGGATTGGGGACACACAGGGGATGAGGGGGACAGGGGATGAGGGGGACAGGAGATGAGGGGGACAGAAGATGAGGGGGGAGACGGGATGAGAGGGAGACAGGGGGAGAGGGAGACAGAGGGAGAGGGAGAAAGGGGGAGATGGAGAAAGGGGAGAGAAAGACAGGGTGAGAGGGAGACAGGGGATGAGGGGGACAGGGGATGAGATGAAACAGGGGATGAGATGAGACAGGGGATGAGGGGGACAGGGGATGAGATGAGACAGGGGATGAGATGAGACAGGGGATGAGGGGGACAGGGGATGAGATGAGACAGGGGATGAGGGGGGCAGGGGATGAGAGGGGAGACGGGATGATAGGGAGACAGGGGGAGAGGGAGACAGGGGGAGAGGGAGACAGGGGGAGAGGGAGAAAGGGGGAGATGGAGAAAGGGGGAGAGAAAGACAGGGTGAGAGGGAGACAGGGGATGAGGGGGACAGGGGATGAGATGAAACAGGGGATGAGATGAGACAGGGGATGAGGGGGACAGGGGATGAGATGAGACAGGGGATGAGATGAGACAGGGGATGAGGGGACAGGGGATGAGATGAGACAGGGGATGAGGGGGCAGGGGATGAGAGGGGAGACGGGATGATAGGGAGACAGGGGGAGAGGGAGACAGGGGGAGAGGGAGAAAGGGGGAGATGGAGAAAAGGGGAGAGGGAGACAGGGGGGGGGAGGGAGACAGGGAAGAGGGAGACAGGGAAGAGGGAGACAGGGGATGAGGGGGACAGGGGATGAGATGAGACAGGGGATGAGGGGGCAGGGGATGAGGGGGGAGACGGGATGATAGGGAGACAGGGGGAGAGGGAGACAGGGGGAGAGGGAGACAGGGGGAGAGGGAGAAAGGGGGAGATGGAGAAAGGGGGAGAGGGAGACAGGGGGAGAGGGAGACAGGGAAGAGGGAGACAGGGAAGAGGGAGACAGGGGATGAGGGGGACAGGGGATGAGGGGGGAGACGGGATGAGAGGGAGACAGGGTGAGAGGGAGACGGGGGAAGAAGAGAGGGGAAGAGGGAAAGAGGAGAGACTGAAATGAAGTAAGAATCGGGGAGATGAGAAAAGCAGTTGCACAAGATGGACACAGCGGGTTAGCTATAATACGAGACATGCATGTAGGACTTAGCCAACTCGAGTGTGAGCAAAAAAACTAAAAGACTCTCAACTCGATGTGAAGGAGCCCCTTGCAGACTGAAATCTCTTTACAGCTGCAATCTGTTCTAGCTGCCATCGTTACAGTCAAGCTAGGGATGCCAGTATGGCTTCCAATTCGTTAATACGAAATGCGAAGGCATGGCCAGAGCTGACTAATGCTTGATGAGCAGCCTGGATGGCATCTTGGAGATAGACACAAGATAGACAGGGTGAGATAAGACACGAGACAGGGTAAGATTAGACACGAGAGAGACAGGGTGAGATTAGACACGAGATGGACAGGGTGAGATAAGGCACGAGACAGGGTGAGATTAGACACGTGAGAGGCAGTCACAGGGTGAGATTAGACACGTGAGAGGCAGTCACAGGGTGAGATTAGACACGAGAGAGACAGGGTGAGATTAGACACGAGATAGACAGGGTGAGATAAGACACGAGAGACAGGGTGAGATAAAACACAAAGCTACGGCAGACAGGGTGAGATAAGACACTAAGCTACGGAAGACAGGGTGAGATAAGACACTAAGCTACGGGAGACAGGGTGAGATAAGACACCAAGCTACGGCAGACAGGGTGAGATTAGACACGAGAGAGACAGGGTGAGATTAGACACGAGATAGACAGGGTGAGATAAGACACGAGAGACAGGGTGAGATAAAACACCAAGCTACGGCAGACAGGGTGAGATAAGACACCACGCTACGGGAGACAGGGTGAGATAGAACACCACGCTACGGGAGACAGGGTGAGATAGAACACCAAGCTACGGGAGACAGGGTGAGATAAGACACCAAGCTACGGCAGACACGGTGAGATTAGACACGAGAGAGACAGGGTGAGATTAGACACGAGATAGACAGGGTGAGATAAGACACGAGACAGGGTGAGATAAAACACTAAGCTACGGCAGACAGGGTGAGATAAGACACCACGCTACGGGAGACAGGGTGAGATTAGACACGAGATAGACAGGGTGAGATAAGACACCACGCTACGGGAGACAGGGTGAGATTAGACACGAGATAGACAGGGTGAGATAAGGCACGAGATAGACAGGGTGAGATAAGACACGAGAGACAGGGTGAGATAAAACACTAAGCTACGGCAGACAGGGTGAGATAAGACACTAAGCTACGGGAGACAGGGTGAGATAAGACACTAAGCTACGGGAGACAGGGTGAGATAAGAAACCAAGCTACGGCAGACAGGGTGAGATAAGACACCACGCTACGGGAGACAGGGTGAGATTAGACACGAGATAGACAGGGTGAGATAAGACACCACGCTACGGGAGACAGGGTGAGATAAGGCACGAGATAGACAGGGTGAGATAAGACACGAGAGACAGGGTGAGATAAAACACTAAGCTACGGCAGACAGGGTGAGATAAGACACTAAGCTACGGGAGACAGGGTGAGATAAGACACTAAGACACGAGAGACAGGGTGAGATAAGACACTAAGACACGAGAGACAGGGTGAGATAAGACACTAAGACACGAGAGACAGGGTGAGATAAAACACTAAGCTACGGCAGACAGGGTGAGATAAGACACTAAGCTACGGCAGACAGGGTGAGATAAGACACTAAGCTACGGCAGACAGGGTGAGATAAGACACTAAGCTACGGCAGACAGGGTGAGATAAGATACTAAGCTACGGCAGACAGGGTGAGATAAGACACTAAGCTACGGGAGACAGGGTGAGATAAGACACCACGCTACGGGAGACAGGGTGAGATAAGACACTAAGCTACGGCAGACAGGGTGAGATAAGACACTAAGCTACGGCAGACAGGGTGAGATAAGATACTAAGCTACGGCAGACAGGGTGAGATAAGACACTAAGCTACGGGAGACAGGGTGAGATAAGACACCACGCTACGGGAGACAGGGTGAGATAGAACACTAAGCTACGGCAGACAGGGTGAGATAAGACACTAAGCTACGGAAGACAGGGTGAGATAAGACACCACGCTACGGGAGACAGGGTGAGATAAGACACCACGCTACGGGAGACAGGGTGAGATAGAACACTAAGCTACGGCAGACAGGGTGAGATAAGACACTAAGCTACGGAAGACAGGGTGAGATAAGACACTAAGCTACGGCAGACAGGGTGAGATAAGACACGGCAGACAGGGTGAGATAAGACACGGCAGACAGGATGAGATAAGACACGGCAAACAGGGAGAGATTATGAACATACAAAGCTCACTCACCCAGCTGATACCCCATGGCCAGCAGACATCGCATGGTGAGCTGCAGCACGCAGGACTTATTATAAGCGGCAAAATTGCGCACATTCTCCAGCAGGAAATAGTCGGGCCTGTAGAAATCGGCGTAGCTCAGAAACGAGGCCACTAGAGAATTTTTCAACTTGCTGGCCTCCCGGGCGCTGAACCGGTTCATGCCGCTGTAGCCCTGACAGGGCGGGCCGCCGCACAGCAGCTGCACTTGGCCGCGCTGGGGAATCGGCAGCCGGCGACTGTCCGGGGTCTCGGACACGCCGTCCATGGCCAGACGGAGCAGCCGGTTGCAGTCGTCGGTGAGGACGGCGCAGTCAGGATGGTTCAACGCGAACGCTTTGGCAGCGTCCGGGTCGCGCTCGATGGCCCAGTGGGTGACGGCGGCTCCGGCTTGGTGCAAACCCTCGGAGAGGCCGCCGCAGCCGGAGAACACGTCTAGGCAGCGAAGCGGCTTCACCTGGGCGATTGGGAGAGGAGTTGAGGCAAATTTTGACTCAGAGACTATCTGACAATAAGGTCTGACTCATCATAAATCACCTGACAATAAGGTCTGACTCATCATAAATCATCTGACAATAAGGTCTGACTCATCATAGATTATCTGACAATAAGGTCTGACTCATCATAGATTATCTGACAATAAGGTCTGACTCATCATAGATTATCTGACAATAAGGTCTGACTCATCATAGATTATCTGACAATAAGGTCTGACTCATCATAGATTATCTGACAATAAGGTCTGACTCATAGATCATCTGACAATAAGGTCTGACTCATCATAGATTATCTGACAATAAGGTCTGACTCTTAGATCGACTGACAATAACGTCTGACTCTTAGATTATCTGACAGTAAGATCTGACTGTTAGCTAACCTGAGCCAGTTGAGCAGCTTCATCCCGCATAGCCTGCAGATCTACAGACTCCTGCTCAACGCAGACAGACTCCATCTGCCCAGTGTCAGCATCAAACTGAATATCGTAGTAGAAGCGGTCTGGACCAGACAGAAAGAACTGCTCCGGCGAGGTGTACAATCCTTCCAATTCGTCCGCGTGAACAACCGTACAGAGGCCTCTGACGCGCTCGGAGACAACTACGGAGCATTCCTCGTCGCTGCAGTACAGAAGGTGCAGCGGCCGGAGCCGGTCAGAGTCCAAGGTGGCGACCGCGTCCTCGGGTCTGTAGAACATCTTCAACCGAATTCGCAAGGGGAACGACGGGCCTCGCTTGAATATTTCAACAATTCGTCCGATCTGAAAGCGGGAACGCGAAGGGATTGGTGAATGTGAGATTGGTGAATGCAAGC
The DNA here is from genome assembly GCA_002269645.1 of Macrostomum lignano. Lineage (NCBI taxonomy): Eukaryota > Metazoa > Platyhelminthes > Macrostomidae > Macrostomum > Macrostomum lignano. The sequence continues at coordinate 78,728 of NIVC01003325.1, forward strand.
AGATTGGTGAATGTGGAGAGAATAGTGAATGCAAGCAGATTGGTGAATGTGGAGAGAATAGTGAATGCAAGCAGATTGGTGAATGTGGAGAGAATAGTGAATGCAAGCAGATTGGTGAATGTGGAGAGAATAGTGAATGCAAGCAGATTGGTGAATGTGGAGAGAATAGTGAATGCAAGCAGATTGGTGAATGTGAAGAGATTAGTGAATGTGAGATTGGTGAATGTGAGATTGGTGAATGTGATTGGTGAATGTGAGTTTATTGAATATGAGATTGGTGAATGTAAGATTAGTGAATGTGAGGAGATTGATTAATGTGAGGAGATTAGTGAATGTGAGGAGATTGGTGAATGTGAGGAGATTGGTGAATGCGAGGAGATTGTTGAATGTAAGGAGATTAGTGAATGTGAGGAGATTAGTAAATGTGAGATTAGTGAATGTGAGGAGATTGGTGAATGTGAGGAGATTGGTGAATGCGAGGAGATTGTTGAATGTAAGGAGATTAGTGAATGTGAGGAGATTAGTAAATGTGAGATTAGTGAATGTGAGGAGATTGGTGAATGTGAGGAGATTGGTGAATGCGAGGAGATTGTTGAATGTAAGGAGATTAGTGAATGTGAGGAGATTAGTAAATGTGAGGAGATTAGTGAATGTGAGGAGATTGGTGAATGTGAGGAGATTGGTGAATGCGAGGAGATTGGTGAATGCGAGGAGATTGTTGAATGTAAGGAGATTAGTGAATGTAAGGAGATTAGTGAATGTGAGGAGATTAGTAAATGTGAGGAGATTAGTGAATGTGAGGAGATTGGTGAATGCGAGGAGATTGTTGAATGTAAGGAGATTAGTGAATGTGAGGAGATTAGTAAATGTGAGGAGATTAGTGAATCTGATATTGGTGAATGTGAAGAGATTGATTATTGTGAAGAAATTACAAGTATTGAATGTGAGGATATTGGTGATTGTGAAGAAATCAGTGATCACGAAGACAGTGGTTAATGCCAAAGAGAAGACAAAACAGATCACCTGATAAGGCGCCGGAGTAGACTCATTGGATCCTTTCACGTAGGCAGTCTTGCGATACCGCTCAGTGTACACGGAGTCGGGATAAGGCGAATCCTTATCTGCCTTAGCCGGCTGCTGCTGCTGCTGCTGTGAAGTCCGCCTGGTTGATTCATTTGCAAATTTATGCGAGCCAGGCTCCAGGTAGCAACAGCCTAGCAACTTGTAGACCTGGCCTCGCCAGCGGAAGGCCGAGTAGCGCTGCTTGTTGGCACCTGCTGTTGAAGCGGCCGAAGCTGCAGCTGTCAGAGCTCGGCAGGGTCTGGGGACGGCCTCCAGACAGGAGCGCCGCCTCGCTGAACAGGTTGAGCAATCTCTGTAGCTGTCCTCGTCATCTTGGTTGCCATCTGCATCGGCATCTGGATCGACCGGCTCCTCCTCGGCTTGGTCGTTTGGCGGGTCAATGAAGAATCCTTTATCCGGCAGGTAGACTTTCTGGTAGAACAGACGGCCTGCGGATGCGTTCGCCTCCATCTCGGCTGCGCTCGCCGTCACTAGGCGGTCACCTGAGATTCCAGGTGTGTTTTAATGTGTCAATCATCAACTGGGTTTGTCAATCATCAACTGGGTTTGTCAATCATCAACTGGGTTTGTCAATCATCAACTGGGTTTGTCAATCATCAACTGGGTTTGTCAATCATCAACTGGGTTTGTCAATCATCAACTGGGTTTGTCAATCATCAACTGGGTTTGTCAATCATCAACTGGGTTTGTCAATCATCAACTGGGTTTGTCAATCATCAACTGGGTTTGTCAATCATCAACCGGATGTATCAATCATCAACCGGATGTATCAATCATCAACCGGATGTATCAATCATCAACCGGATGTATTAATCATCAACCGGATGTATCAATCATCAACCGGATGTATCAGTTATCAACCGGACGTATCAATCATCAACTGGATGTATCAGTCATCAACCGGATGTATCAATCATCAACCGGATGTATCAATCATCAACCGGATGTATCAATCATCAACCGGATGTATCAATCATCAACCGGATGTATCAATCATCAACCGGATGTATTAATCATCAACCGGATGTATCAATCATCAACCGGATGTATCAGTTATCAACCGGACGTATCAATCATCAACTGGATGTATCAGTCATCAACCGGATGTATCAATCATCAACCGGATGTATCAATCATCAACCGGATGTATCAATCATCAACCGGATGTATCAGTCATCAACAGGATGTATCAATCATCAACCGGACGTATCAATCATCAACCAGATGTATCAATCCTGCACGATATCAATTATGGAGGATATGTCGATTATCAACTAAACGCGTCATCATCAAGGACAGGTGCATCCAGCCATCAAACATGGTCACAGACTGTCTCCAGCAGCAACCACGCCACCCCCTCACCTGCAGATCTTCGCGCCACATCCAGCCGCATCACCACGGCGGCCAGTTCGGCGCTGCAGCACTCGTCCTTGGTGGCGAACAGCTCGCACGGATCCGCAGTCCGGCCCAGGATGGTGTCCTCGCCGTGCAGGAAGGCGCTGCCGTGAAACCTGGCCTGCAGCTGCGGCCCGCTGCCCTCGGAGTACAGCCTGGTGATTCGGGCTGCGCGCCACGAGCCGGGCCTGGCGTCGCGCCAGCTCGAGCGCCACAGGACGAAATCGCCGATCGATAGGCGGCAGCGACTGCCCAGACGGACAGCGGAATAGTACAGGCGGAGCCGCCGGCCCGCCGCTACCGAGGGCGGCCTGCGCTGAATTGCCTCGCCGAGGAACTCGACCGGGTCGCCAGCCTGCGGAGTGGCGACGCGTCTTTGTTGCTATGCGGGTGTAAATTGAAGGGATCTGGGAGGCTGGTGGCTCAGCAACTGAGGATCTGGGAGGCTGGTGGCTCAGCAACTGAGGATCTGGGAGGCTGGCCCAGCAACTGAGGATCTGAGAGGCTGGTGGCTCAGCAACTGAGGATCTGGGAGGCTGGCCCAGCAACTGAGGATCTGGGAGGCTGGCCCGGCAACTGAGGATCTGGGAGGCTGGCCCAGCAACTGAGGATCTGGGAGGCTGGCCCGGCAACTGAGGATCTGGGAGGCTGGCCCAGCAACTGAGGATCTGGGAGGCTGGCCCAGCAACTGAGGAACTGGGAGGCTGGCCCAGCAACTGAGGATCTGGGAGGCTGGCTCAGCAACTGAGGATCTGGGAGGCTGGTGGCCCAGCAACTGAGGATCTGGGAGGCTGGTGGCTCAGCAACTGAGGATCTGGGAGGCTGGCCCAGCAACTGAGGATCTGGGAGGCTGGCCCAACAACTGAGGATCTGGGAGGCTGGCCCAGCAACTGAGGATCTGGGAGGCTGGCTCAGCAACTGAGGATCTGGGAGGCTGGTGGCCCAGCAACTGAGGATCTGGGAGGCTGGTGGCTCAGCAACTGAGGATCTGGGAGGCTCGTGACTCAGCAACTGAAGATCTGGGAGGGCATCGGCCCCATCTGAAGATTAGCGACATCGCAGGCCAGACACCAATGGCATTGCTGTAAACCCCGACCCTGACCTGCACCAGCGCCGACGCATTGAGCCGAGCCAGTCGCAGAAACATGTCGGCCTTGGTGGAAGTGACGAAATCTGCCGCCCCGGCGTCGTCGTCCAGCTGATGCTGGAAGATGGAGTCGAACACGGAGCGCACCAGCGGAGTGACGGTGGCCTTGGTGTCGGCCGACTGTGCCGCCTGCTGCGGCTTGGCCTGCACAATCCGGCGATGACGCCGAGGTTGCGGACGCCGCTCCGGCGCTCGAGACCTGCGATCCCGGCGTCCGGTCGGTCGATCGACATTTTCCTGGTCGGCTTCTTCGCTGTCGGCATCTTCGTTGAGTCCGCCGAGCTCAACCAGGGTCTGCATGCAGGGCTGCCGCATCAGCTCCGTGCCCTCTTCATCGTCCATCGCCCGGACCTGCTCGATGAGGAAGCTGGCGTGCGACTGAACCGCATCGGCGCTGATGGGCGCCACCAACTCCAGCAACTCCTCGTATTCCACGGCCTCCTCTTTGCGACTGTCGTCTAGCAGGCACTCGGTGACGCGCTTGGTTAAGTGGATTTTTTCCAGGGCCGACTCCATCAGGAACCTGCGGGTGCGTGGGCGTCATGCCGAGATGCTTTCATTGAGGACCTTTGGGATTTTAGATTCCAATCTGGATCCGGGGGATCTCCTATTGGGATCTGAGGACCCCAATCTGGGATTTGAGGACCCCAATCTGGGATTTGAGGACCCCAATCTGGGATTTAAGGATTCCAATCTGGGATTTGAGGACCCCAATCTGGGATTTAAGGACCCCAATCTGGGATTTGAGGACCCCAATCTGGGATTTGAGGACCCCAATCTAGGATTTGAGGATTCCAATCTGGGATTTGAGGATCTCAAGCTAGGATTAGAGGACCACAATCTGGGATTTGAGGATCTCAAGCTAGGATTAGAGGACCACAATCTGGGATTTGAGGATCTCAAGCTAGGATTAGAGGACCACAATCTGAGATTTGAGGATCTCAAGCTAGGATTAGAGGACCACAATCTGGGATTTGAGGATCTCAAGCTAGGATTAGAGGACCACAATCTGGGATTTGAGGATCTCAAGCTAGGATTAGAGGACTACAATCTGGGATTTGAGGATCTCAAGCGAGGATTAGAGGACCACAATCTGGGATTTGAGGATCTCAAGCTAGGATTAGAGGACCACAATCTGGGATTTGAGGATCTCAAGCTAGGATTAGAGGACCACAATCTGGGATTTGAGGATCTCAAGCGAGGATTAGAGGACCACAATCTGGGATTTAAGTATTCCAATCTAGGATTTGAGGATTTTTTAGGATCTGGGATTTAAAGCCACCCGCATACTGACCCCTTTCACCTGTATTCCGAGTGCGGCTTAGCCAGAATATACTCGCCATACACGGTGCTGAAGCCCACAATGGCCCTCTGGCCGCCGTCAAAGCCGGACAGCCACCACTCGTCGATCGGCCCCATCCGACAGCAGGCCACCATCGTCGAGCCGGCCGCCTCCTCGTCTTCAACAGCGGCGTAGACGGGCACAAGCAGGCCGCTGAAGTACAGCTCGACATTGTCTTCAATCAGCCCGGTGTCGAACGGGCACAGGTGGCCGGCCGGGCAGTACACGGAGAAGTCCGTCAGCTTCTGCTGCGGCCGGGCGTCGGCTTCGTCAGACAGGACGGAGCCCTCGGACACCAGCGACAGGGCCGGGTGGGTCAGGGCCACGCACTCCTCCTGGGCGTCGGGTCTTTCGTTGCGAAATTGCACGGCGTCATCTAGAAACTGCTTGCAGTATCGACAGCGGGTATTGCTGCTTCCGGTAGCAGAAAGGTTGCTGCCAGTCTTCTGCTTTTGCTGCGATCGGCGCTGCTTCTGCTTCTTAGCGGCATTATTGCTGCTCGGCGACAACTGACCATTGGTCAGCTTTCGTTTCTTACTCATTTGATTTGGAGATAAACAAACTTTTATTTAAATTTTAAACTTTCTATGGTGCTTGCGCTTCAAAGATACGTGTGGAGCTGCAATAATAAGGGGAAATCAGCCACAATCAGTCTATGATAATTAGTTGGAATTTTTAGTATATGGACTAGCAATCTAATGCCCCCTTTGGGGCGCCCAATAAGCAAAGAGAAATCAGGGTTTAGGTAAGGTTTGTGTTAGGGTTAGGGACTAGGGTTTAGGAATTGGGGTCTAAAATAGGTTTTACACAATGTTTAAGTTAAGGTTAGGGTTTAGGAATTGGGGTCTAAGATAGGTTTTACACAATGTTTAAGTTAAGGTTAGGGTTTAGGAATTGGGGTCTAAGATAGGTTTTACACAATGTTTAAGTTAAGGTTAGGGTTTAGGAATTGGGGTCTAAGATAGGTTTTACACAATGTTTAAGTTAAGGTTAGGGTTTAGGAATTGGGGTCTAAGATAGGTTTTACACAATGTTTAAGTTAAGGTTAGGGTTTAGGAATTGGGGTCTAAGATAGGTTTACACAATGTTTAAGTTAAGGTTAGGGTTTAGGAATTGGGGTCTAAGATAGGTTTTACACAATGTTTAAGTTAAGGTTAGGGTTTAGGAATTGGGGTCTAAGATAGGTTTTACACAATGTTTAAGTTAAGGTTAGGGTTTAGGAATTGGGGTCTAAGATAGGTTTTACACAATGTTTAAGTTAAGGTTAGGGTTTAGGAATTGGGGTCTAAGATAGGTTTTACACAATGTTTAAGTTAAGGTTAGGGTTTAGGAATTGGGGTCTAAGATAGGTTTTACACAATGTTTAAGTTAAGGTTAGGGTTTAGGAATTGGGGTCTAAGATAGGTTTTACACAATGTTTAAGTTAAGGTTAGGGTTTAGGAATTGGGGTCTAAGATAGGTTTTACACAATGTTTAAGTTAAGGTTAGGGTTTAGGAATTGGGGTCTAAGATAGGTTTTACACAATGTTTAAGTTAAGGTTAGGGTTTAGGAATTGGGGTCTAAGATAGGTTTTACACAATGTTTAAGTTAAGGTTAGGGTTTAGAAATTAGGGTCTAAGATAGGTTTTACACAATGTTTAAGTTAAGGTTAGGGTTTAGAAATTAGGGTCTAGGATAGGATAGAATTTAGGTTAGAGATAGGCTTGGCGTAAGAAAGAAATAGTAAGTAGTGTAGGTAGGGGGGTCCAAAAATACATCCCCCATTTTGATGGTTTATAGGAAAAAATAAAAAAAACAAAATAAAGCAGCTTAGATTTAGCAAAATTGCCCAAAAATTGGTATATTTCACTCATAAATTACTATTAAAATGTTCTAAATGATGTTTCTGCAAATCACTAATTCTTAAAATGCCATAGTCAGGACAGAAGTCTGTGGGCTTTTTTCTGATTTTAACAAAGTAAAGTCTTTTTGCCTAATAAGCATGGTTTTGGTACTTTTTAAATGTATATTTTGAGCAAAAAATTGCAAAAAAAACTTTTTCTTAGTCTACAATTTTGTCCTTTAAAGTTATCCCCCTTTTCAAAATCTTAGCTATGCCACTATCCTATCATATATGCAAGCATGCTGTAGATATAAGCTGAAAATTTTTCACTGTCAAATACCCTGGGATGTATGCTAATATATTTTTAAAAAAAAGCAACTTCCCTTATTGTACATTGGGAAATCCTAGCATATATGTTGCCTCCCAAACTATGGCCTGATCCATAGCTATTAAAAATAGGTTCTAATATTGCAACTCTAGTTCTTGACTAGGGTCTGGATTGTGTAAATTTATGCCTGAACAAGAAGCCTATTTTAGCTAAATATATGCCAAGGGCAGTGTATGTCAAAACCAAAAATGTCCCTAAAATGTACATAAACAACTCTCCTAAAAAGGTCATTCAGTTTTCACAAGTTAATTTTCCTAAAAAATGTTTTCAAATAAAGCCTTTCAAAAAATATTACATAGTAAGGTGAACTGCCACTGGTTATTTGACAGACATTTGCATAACATATTTTCCATCACTTGTCTCTTCCAGTGGCCTTCCCTTGTCCTATCTATTGCCCCATCCTTGGCCCTATCTCTTGCCCCTTTTGCCGGCCTTATTTTGCTTGTTCTGTGTTTTCTGCAGCCCCATCTATTGCTCCAACCATTTCCCCTGCACTTGCCCTATCTTTTACCCTATCTGTTGCCCCATATATGGATCTAATGTTTTTGCTTACTATTTATAAGGCCTGGTCCGGGCCGCACGGTTCTTATGCCTCTTTTTTCCTTGCAACTTTTAATATTTTATCACTTTTTATTTTAATACCTTGCTTGACTAGTTTTTTTTAATTGTACATATGCTCAACATTAATCTGTATTAACTTACTTAGCCCTTGTTAATAATATTTATATTGCACCACGGCATAGGTGGAGCCCTTGTTTGTAGCTGATTACACCTATTTAACTTACATTTATTGAACAATACTTAATAAAACAATATTTATCTTCATTAATTAATTGAAGCCCATAGCTTTATATTGAGTCATTTGCTTGCAGGACATAAAATAACCAATTAATCTCAGCTCTGAACCAGTTCTGAGAATTCAATGTTCCATAATACATAATTACTGTGATAGCAATGCTACTCTATAGTGTACTAAAAGTAACCAACTTAGCAAATTGGCATATCTTGAATTTCTAGTGTCTAAGGACCCAAACTAAACAACTATGCCTAACAAAGACTGCTAGACTACAACAATAACTACCTTCCCTTGGAATTGAAGACCTGGCAGATGGAGTATTTAAGAGGAAATCTGTTGAGATTTGATTGTACAATTTTCTAGATTTATTTATGTAAAATCAACATTAGCAGAAACTAAGAATTGAACTGCCCCATATTATTGGTGTCAGCAAATCATTAACCAACTGCCATTTTTTTCTTTACCCCTACTTCAATTACAAATATTTTTATCTTTAACAAACTTTAATTATACTTATAAAATAATGATGCAAAATTTGTTTTTTAGTAATAACATACAAATATTATTTGTTGTTAATTTTAAAGAAGCAAAAAGTTTAATACTGATTTTTTAGACTAGGCCTAAGCCTAAACAAAAATTCTTTTTCATATTGTGACAAGGCTCTTGGCTCTGTTTTTCTAAACTCCTAACTATTGATGCTAGTGCTTATTAAATATCCCACGAGCTGCCACCAAAGTTGTGACAGGGGTTTTTCTTCTTACTGAAATTTCTACTGCTGACACTAAATTCTGCCTTAATATTTCTAACTGTTTCTTAGAATATATTTCTGGGTAGCATTCTTGTAGTGTTCTCCTACCAATCTATACAATTAGTATACAAAAATGATTAAGTTTATATTTGGTGTAGTCTTTTTCTACATATAGTTACAATAGCTAATTTTTGATCAGAAAGAATAGCTGGCCTTTATGAAAAATCGGATTCAAACTAAATTTAAAAACCCAGATTGAACTTTTCTAAGAAGTTAAAAGTAAAACGAAAATAGTAAAAATGAACAACTTCTATACAGTTTTGTTAAAAATTATTGATAAAAATTTGCACAGCTGTTTTATGCATGTCTCTGCTTTAAAAAGACACCTCAGACGCACATAAAGACACTTCACAAGCTGAGATATTCCCTAGCAACTGTTGTTATGACATTTTCCAATATACCAAATACTGTATATAGTAGTTTTTTGAGAAGCCGCTACATTGTCCCACATTGGTCTTTCTACATGAAATTTGCACAGCTGTTTTACGCATGTCTCTGCTTTAAAAAGACACCTTAAACACACACAAAGACACTTCACAAGCTGAGATATTCCCTAGCAAATGTTGTTATCACGTTTCCCAATATACCAAATACATATTGTAGTTCAGCCTAGACATCGCTGATCACTGATCAAGCCTCGACAATGGGCAAACCTCAACTGCTAGGTATCCTCAGCTAGTCTCCTTGAGCACTCCGTCATCATCCAGATGCCGTTGGCACCTTCAATAGATTACACCATGTGACTATGTATATGAACAGCCAGATAAGAATTTTTCTAGTTTTGCTGATCAAGCCATGAAAATGGGCAAGCCTCAACTTTTGGACACCCTCAGCTAGTCTTTCTAGCATTCCATCACCACTCCAACACTGTCGGCACCTTCAACAGGTGGCATCAGATGACTATGGACATCCTTTTGCAACTATGTCTGGTTTTTCTTATCAAGCTTCAATAATGTGCAATCTGTAACTCCAGTTTATTCTCAGCTAGAGTCGCAAACAGTCTATAATCACCCAACGTAATTATGTAAACATGATGAGGTAATTTGTTAATTAAACTAAATTGAACAGAATATTCACAAAAAAAGAACTAAAAATTACCAAATTTTCCGTGTGGAATGAAGATAAAGTCACAATATACTAAATATCTAAGTCTTTAGTCTTAAAAGTTACTATTTGTTTAAAAATAAAAAAATCATACTTCTGGGTGTCCATGGTCATGGTTTTGTCTCCTTGAAGGTGCCAATGACTGCAAAATGACGACAGAATGCTTGAGAAACTAGTTAAGGATGCCTAGCAGTTGAGGTTTGCCAATTATTGAAGCTTGATAAAAAATCTAGCATATTTGCATTATAGTATCCATAGTCAGCTGGTGTAATCCGTTGAAGGTGCCGACGGCGTCCGGGTGATGACTGAATGCTCGAGAGACTAGCTGAGGATGTCCAGCAGTTGAGGCTTGCCCACTCTGTCGAGGCTTGATCAGCAAAACTAGCTGAGAAATTTGAACAGAGTGTCCATATACATGTAGACACCTGTTGCAACTTGTTGAAGGTCCAGAAGCTCTGCCTGGGTGAAGGCTAATCACCAACGAAGTCAAATAAATCTGATGCCAGCACATGTGGTCGATATGCTGACAAAATTTGGAGACTTGGCAAGGCTGCACTGAGGCGCAGTGCTTATTGGCGCACAGGGTGTAATATACTAGGCCTAGCACTTATGGGAAATCCGACCATCTGCAGGCAAAATAATTAAATATCTTGATGGTCTAGAAGGCTTGATTCTTGTTTGAGAAGGTGCATAGCAAAAAGTGAGCCGCATGTTCTTGAACTTCATGCCCCTGCATTGCTCCATGTTGGCGCATCAAAAAATGTCAGGGATAGGCCTAGGGGATTCCCTGTTCTATTGTTAATACAATAATATTATTATATAGTAATAAAAGTACTACAGTAATACGATTGTTATAATCTTATTATCATTATTAATAGTAATAATTTCAATAATAGTATTAATAATATTGTAATAATAATACATTTGGTATTTTAAGAAAACATCGTAACAACAGTTGCTAGGGAATATCTCAGCTTGTGAAGTGTCTTTGTGTGTGTTTAAGGTGTCTTTTTAAAGCAGAGACATGTATAAAACAGCTATGCAAATTTCATGTAGAAAGACCAATGTGGGACAATGTAGCGGCTTCTCAAAAAACTACTATATACAGTATTTGGTATATTGGAAAACGTCATAACAACAGTTGCTAGGGAATATCTCAGCTTGTGAAGCGTCTTTGTGTGTGTCTGAGGCGTCTTTTTAAAGCAGAGACATGCGTAAAAATGTCTAAAAATTTACACTGTCTTGTGTACTAAATAGTAAATTTTGTTAAACAATTACTGAGCGATTTCTGAATGTCTGTCAGAATGTCTGTTGGGAAACCAATACATGAAAAGTTTAGCATTAGGCCTAGTACTTTCAGTGCTCTATAAAAAGACAAAACATAATCTTACAAAGGCAATCAAGTGTTTCTTTTATTTTCTAACTTAATTTGCAGTTGTTTAAGCACCAAGTTATCTTCTTGATTTAAAATATTTTGTTTTCTAGACTTTTTGTTAAAACTACAGCTACGGCTATGGGAACTATGCGAGTATGGTAATATTGGGGTCCCTTTGGCTATGGAATGCAGAGAATTGGAATAACCCGTAGTTTTGCTTACAGCTACGGCTACGGCACATGGACCCTCCTTACGGCCCCGGGCGGAACACTACAATATAAAATATGCCTAAAACCTTTTCTTTTACACACAGCATTTATATAGTATAGTGCACATGGCCTAAAGAAGCAAAGTACGATTGCTTGTTGCTTACAAAACGCCTACCATTAGAACCTTGCTTAACGATAGGTGGTGTCCATCCAGGAAAGGAGGCAGGAGGTCAGGCAGGTAAATTATTAAATAACGTTTTATTAATCCATTAGAGGGCTAGTCGGCGGCAAGTTCTACAGTTCTTGGAAAGCAATTTACATTAAAAAAACCCTTTGTTTATAACAAATGATGACATTAATAAAGCAAAACAGACATTAATAAGTTTCTGTTTTCCCAGTATTTTATGTTTTAAATGTTTTCTGCTGCACATTCGGTGTATTCTTAAATTTAATCGACAATAACCAGGAACCCGTGCTAAATAGAATTAAGAGCAACGTTATATAGCTTGAAGCTATCAGTCGGGATCACCGGATCAGTGCTCTTAACTAGGAGTACATGAATTTTGCGTGCTGTTAATTTCAAGAGTAAAGATTTAGGGGTTATGAGTTGACACAAGGAGGCACCTACGCAGGAGTTGATCGAGTGGAATTCGTAAGACTCAAATTCGGCCTCTTGAAATCGCGTACTACGTTGACGAGATCGAGTTAGGATTAAGTAGTGGAGTGTGCTCGCTCCTTTAGAACACGCCTAAGAATAACGCCTAAAGGTGAACTCCTATAACTCCTAGCTCTCAACTAATTCCGAACTCAACTAATTCTTCGAACTACGAGTAATACTTTTGCACCTTTACATACCAGTATGTTTATGAGCTCTGTTTAAGTTTCACCAAGGTCGTATCGTCTGATCTCGCTCTCTTTAAAGAGCCTCCTACAGCACATAAAATTCGCTCTTGATTCTATCGCACTATAATGCCATCTAGAAGCTAGTAGTTAGAAAAACTCCTGAAGATTTACATGTACAATGTAATTGTGTCGAGTGCATGTTTTCTACGCGGGCCAGAACAAAAATATCACACTTAGGGACGCATGATTAAGCGCGCATAACATAAGCGCGCATTTTTAACTGCTCTCAGTGACACAAGCGCGCACTGGCACAAGCGCGCATCTTAAATGCATGAGTCTGGCACAAGCGCACATTTAAAATGCATGAGTCTGGCACAAGCGCACATTTAAAATGCATGAGTCTGGCACAAGCGCACATTTAAAATGCATGAGTCTGGCACAAGCGCACATTTAAAATGCATGAGTCTGGCACAAGCGCACATTTAAAATGCATGAGTCTGGCACAAGCGCACATTGTAGACGCATCAATCTCTGAATGCTGCATTTCGACGTACAAGAAAAGCTGCGGCTGCGCCTTATCAGCCCCGTCGATCATTTCTGACACTGGTGTCACACGTTATCGAGGTGGTGGCCACCGTTCGCCCGGCGTCATCGCCGGACCATCAGCTGCAGCCAGTGCCGGACCATCAGCTGCAGCCAGTGCCGGACCATCAGCTGCAGCCAGTGCCGGACCATCAGCTGCAGCCAGTGCCGGACCATCAGCTGCAGCCAGTGCCGGACCATCAGCTGCAGCCAGTGCCGGACCATCAGCTGCAGCCAGTGCCGGACCATCAGCTGCAGCCAGTTGCCGCGGACCATCAGCTGCAGCCAGTGCCGGACCATCAGCTGCAGCCAGTGCCGCGGACCATCAGCTGCAGCCAGTGCCGGACCATCAGCTGCAGCCAGTGCCGGACCATCAGCTGCAGCCAGTGCCGGACCATCAAAACCCGGCCTCAGACTTGCATAACATGTTGTTCTATTCTTAGCTATACTGAACATTTTGCCATTTTTAATCGCAACATTTTAACATTTTGAATGTGAACATTTTAACATTTTAAGTCTGAACATCTCGTAACTTTGGGAAAAATAAATATAGAGAAAATAAAGCTTCCTGACTTTGTGCCGGGCCATCAGCTTCGTGACTTTGTGCCGGATGTCTCAGCCGTAAAAATGGCCTGCGCGCTTATGTCTCAGCCGTAGAAATGGCCTGCGCGCTTATGTCTCAGCCGTAAAAATGGCCTGCGCGCTTATGTCTCAGCCGTAGAAATGGCCTGCGCGCTTATGTCTCAGCCGTAGAAATGGCCTGCGCGCTTATGTCTCAGCCGTAAAAATGGCCTGCGCGCTTATGTCTCAGCCGTAAAAATGGCCTGCGTCATAAAGTCACTGTGGTTTTTGCGCGCTTGTGCCTGTGCGCGCTTATTTCCACACTTGCCAAAAAATACACATCCGCACTTATGTCACGCGCGCTTATTCAGCCCTCCACACACTTATATCTTTCTCATGGTTCAACAGTTCAACAGTTCAACAGTTCAACAAAATCAATATGGAATTTAGACGTCTCAATACGCAATTTCGTTATTCCAATTTCAGAACACCATTTAAAGTTTTTATTAATTTAGACACGCCAGACATCGAGTTTATAGCCGCTAATAGTACAATATTGACAGCGGCAATCCAATTTAGACAGACTCACTCTCGATGTCTTATGGTTGAAGGTAAGGGACTGGGAAAAAATCGAATTCAAATTAGACTGCCAGAATTCTATGATGCAGCGACTACTTCAAGTGGTCCTTGATACGATCCGAGCGATATCCCCGCAACCATGAAAAGCTGTCGACTTAAAACGGTCTTTAAAGTCTAGTGGTGAAGATTTCAGATCCTCTCGGGAGCGTCACAATAGGAAAAGACCTGCCCGGTGTAGTTCTGTTCAAGGCAGATGGAGCGGCTTCCTTATTTATACAAGGCAGACAGCGACAACTAAAGAGCCTCAGAAATCTCTGTCGATAGTTCGGGCTCTTCCACAACAGGAGAAGCCAATTGCCGCTCTGGTTGAACAGAATCAGGGCTTGGCTCACTTGCGAGATGTTCAGCAGAGCTCGCAGTAGCTGTGCATCAGCTTCGGTCTCATACTCACTGATGATTTGTACGGCTAAAATGGTCAAGGCGCTGGGCAGAGAGCACACAGTGAGCAGGACTGACATGGCGACGCACACGATCGTGTTGGTCATCGTGTCCCTCTCGTCAGCAGCTGTCGTGAGCGACGCCGACAGCTGACGTCGTTGGCGCAGGATGGCGACCAGCTTGCAGGCCAGGTAGGAGTTTGTGAGCAGCACGCAGAATATCGGCAAGGTTGGCGGGTACAGAAGCAGTATCATGTATACACCAAGAAGCACTTTGGCTGCTCCAGAAATTCTCGAGAAGACCATGCAACCGATCACCCGGGGACCGTGGGTTGAGAACCTCATTTCTTGCCAGCCGTACACCCCCAGGCAGGGGGTACTTAGGCACATCGAAACAGCCGCAATCCAAGCGCAAACTCGCCAGGCAGTTCGATGCGATAGGCTCTAAAAATAATTATGTATTCTATATGTATCACACACATACATGTACACGTAAATCCGCGATATACCTGGAAGCGGAACGGCATAGCCAGGCACAGAGCTCGGTCCAGCACCATCGCCAGGAAGATGCACATCGACTGCAGACTGAGCCAGTGCTGTGCAAATCGATACACAGTACACAATATGGCTGAGTTGTTGTACACGATGAAGCCAAACCGACTGCCGCTGATCCAAGGCAGTCCCCGAGCGAGGAACAAGCCAAGGAAGCCGCCGATAAGCATGTAGGCGCTGTCGGCGATCGCCATGGCGCCCAGGTAGACGTTGAGTCGAGTGCGCTCGGCTCCGCGACCCAGCGTGACCCACACGGTGGCGCAGTTACCGAACAGACCGGACACCGTCACAAGAGGCAGCAGGAGGCCCGTCACAACTCCGTAGGCTGTGCTGATCGGACAGAAGATGTGTCGGTTGGGCGCATCGGGCCGGCAGTCCTCCAGAGCACTATCCAGACTGGTGTAGAAGATGGTTTCAGTGTACTTGGAAGAGTTGCTCAGCATTCCGTAGCGTTTTTATTTTTTTAACAAAATAAAACTCTGCGAATTTCTTTTACCCTATTTTGACTCAATGGTTGCATGCACCTTGACTTCTATTGGCCCTTTTATACAGCTTCGCTTTGAAGCGTTAATGACGACGCTTCTAGCTGGGACGTTTTTTAATCGGAGGATATTTAAAACTAATTTCCTGTCAGGAAATTGACATTCTTTGCAATATTATAATTCCTTTTAATTTCTGTCACGATTTTGTTTAAATGACTTTCAATTAAAATTTTAATCTTAGGGGGTATACGTGACTTTGCTATGGCATCGGCCATGGAAATTAACACCTTTTGATTAGTTATCGCATGTGATTCTCCTGTGCTCTGATTGCAGCGAACTCCAAATGACGAGGCTAAACTATCTTATCAGATTGATGGGTTTTTAATTTAAGGACTGAGAAGGCCTTTGACGCAAAAACTAATCATCAAGGACTACTTAAGTCATTTTTGCTAATCACAAGGACTCCGCAAGTCACACGTACCCTACCAACAACAGTTTTGAGCAGTTCCAATGAGACCTATAATGTAATATAATTAATGCATGCACGCGACAATCACAACTGAAGGGCTCTCTAATCCGCGATCAGCGAAATTGCGTTGTAGAATTTTATTTGATTCGTTTCTTGATCCCAGTGGTTAGAAAAATTGGGGCGTACCCTCTAGGCCGGCGCCCCGGCGGCCCTCAAGGGTACGCCCCATCCCGCAAGATAAAAGTTTGTAGGTTTTCTTCTTTGTGCGTATGAAATATTTTTGTGAGGAAATTATGTAAAGAGCAGAATTTTTAAAGTTGATTTTTTTAGTTTCGGGTGTTTTTGTGCTCAAACCTGACAGTACGCCTTTCAGTACGTGCAGTGGACAGTGGGGCGAACTATTGATATCCTTATTAATTATTTTCTTGTATAATGAGCTCATTATTTATTTGCATTGACCAATCCTCATACTACAGCTAACTTGAACTTTTAACCCTTTGAGCAGCCATCTCTTTGAAAAAATTGCTGCAAGCTCCAAAGTGGGGTATAGGCGACTCGTGCAAATTTTTCTGAGTTTCATACACTTCAGAAATTGGATGTGAACGCAAAAGTGTGCGTTTTAGCCTACCTACTTATAAGTAATACCTTTTGATCTTCGAAATCAACGCAACAAAAAATATATTTTTTAATACTCCACTACTTAAGCACTAGCGCATGTACAATGTTGCTTGTATTCTTAAGTTTTCATTTAGATGAGTCCGATTTGGTGGTCAATTCAGGATTTTTAAAGTAGTGGGGGCAGATTTGCCCAAATTTTTGTTTTGGCCTAAAAAGCCAAAGTAAGCTCAAAATTTACCCCCCTTATATGCAAGTCTAGCCATGGCAAAGGGGGCGGCCGCCGGGTCTACTACATCTACGAGTACATTTGACCGCCACAATTTGATCGCCGTTCTATTCAAGGTGAAATAGGGCGGCGGGCAAATTGTCTGGCGGGCAAATTGTCTGGCGGGCAAATTGTCTGGCGGGCAAATTGTCTGGCGGGCAAATTGTCTGGCGGGCAAATTGTCTGGCGGGCAAATTGTCTGGCGGGCAAATTGTCTGGCGGGCAAATTGTCTGGCGGGAAAATTGTCTGGCGGGAAAATTGTCTGGCGGGCAAATTGTGGCGGTCTCCGCTGTCGGTCTCCCGCGGCCGCGCCCCCCCCCTTGGATAGTGGCGTAAATAAATACTCATTTCAAAGTTTTACATGTAAGTAGGCGGCATACCCTTGCACAAGGTTGCATAATTATTTGAAAGCCGTATGCTTGTATGGGGTGGACAGTTGACAGTCAAAATGCCTATATCTACATGTACCTCCATACAGTAATACTTTTCCTATTAAACAACAATTAAGGTCAAAGATAACATATGCGTATGCCAGCAAAGGTTTAAAATTTTCAATAATTAATTGTACGGTACAATGCGATAGCAAAACAAACTAATCTTAGATGCAGCTATTATCTAGAATCTCGATTTATCTTCCAGAATTTTAGAGAAATACAACTAGGACAGGGGAAATCCCGGAAAATCAATCAGGTTTGCCAAGCTGTATTAAAGGGGGACCAAGCGCATTTTTACCAAAATACAGAGCCACCCCTCCGCCCCCCTTGGGTCTTTACCCTTCAGAATCCGCCCCCCCCCCCCACATAAGAAATTTCTGCTTGCGCCACTGCTAACAGTTCAAGTAATTCTGGAGAGCACAGAGTGCTGTCTAGAGAAGCTGTTCAGGCTTGGCACAACGCGCCCGCCAAAATTTTGTTAATGTCAACTTTTGCTCATTGTAATGTTCGAAATTCCTTGCCAGGGATTGGCTAACTATTTTACTTTAAGTGCCAGATAGAGAATCTAGCTCAAGACTGCGGGCCAGAAGGAGGAGAGTGGAGGGGAGAGGGGAGAGATGTGAGATGTGAGAGGAGGGAAGAGAGGAGAGAGGCGAGATGAGAGAAAGAAGGGAGATAAGGGGAGAGAGGAGAGAGGCGAAAGGAGAGATGTCAGAGGAAGGGAGCAAGCAGTAGCGCAACCAGAAATTTTTTGAGGGGGGGCGGATTCTGGAAGGTAAAGTCCCGTGAGGGGGGGCGAAGGGGAGGCTCTGTTTTTGGCGAAAATTCGCTTGGTCCCCCCTTCAATTTTTTCTGAGTCTCCGCCTAAGGGGGGGGACCGCCCCCCCCCCACGCCCCCCCCCCCCCCCCCCCTGGTTGCGCCACTGGGAGCAAGGAAAGAGGGGAAAGGAGGAGAGAGGGGAGATTTTGATGAGAAAAGGAGAAGAAATTAGCAAAAAGCTGAGAAGAGATGCAAACCTTGAGCGGGCTGGATTGTTATTGGCATGGGAAGTTAGAAAGGACCCGAGGGCCGGATAGAGAGACTGCGGGCCGCATGTGGCCCGTGGGCTGGAGTTTGCTGACCCCTGCAGCCTGCAGTAGGCTATGCATGACGGGCCCAGTTAAGTGCATAATGGCAAATAAGAGACATGGGAGATTGGAGATAGGAGACTGTCTCCCCTGTCTCCCCTTCATTTATCTCCCCGATTACGAGTAGGGCACAGTCACTCAGTCACATTTTGATACATAGACATAGATATTTTCTCAGTTTTCATATTCATAGGCGGTCAGAGCTCAAATGGGACAGGTCATGAATAAATAACAATCTAACCCCCGCCTTGTCATTTTTCCGGATGAATAAATCCACTGAATCATAAAGGTTTCAAAGTGCATTTGCGTTCTCATGACAGTTTTTGCCACTCAATTATTCTAGTCTTACTGAATCCCCGAGTTAACAGAAAATTATAGCTCGGCGCACGTCCGCCAGCTTGAATATTCTCGCTATATTGTTCTCTATTTGCGATCGTCTTTTACAACCCGACATCAATAAAACCTGTGTGGGCTTTATCTCTCATTAACAGAAATCTCTCATCAATTATAGCCTGTATAAAGCTTACTCATTTAGAGTTGCTCTTAGAAAAATGTTTTGAATTTCCTGGCCAGTGGCAATAACCCGTAATGACAGGGCAATGCAAGGAATTATTTTAACCTAGAGGTGACAGCTAATTTTGGCCAATTCATTTCAGTTGGGGTGGGGGGGTTAGAAGAAAGGCTAGAGAAGTGATATGGGAATTTCTACGTTGTACCGTTCTTGCCTGCTTAAGCGAACCTATGCGAAACAAACAAACTGTCCTGACTCCTTATCAGTGCAGGTCATCAAGTTTTTCTATTCCCATATTGCACCAAAGATAAAGGAAGAACAAAGACGAATTTCGTGCGAGGCTTGACAAGGTCTGAACTATATATATATATATATATATATATATATATATATATATATATATATATATATATATATATTTTATAAGTTACAACCTAGCATAAACACATAAATACTTTGATACGGAAAGTATTGATTCGATCTGACCTAAAATAGGTGCCAGCAAAAGAAAGAAAATATTCATAGCATTTTATATGTGCTTAAAAGTAAAACCAGATGGTAACAGATGGAAATTGCAGTTGTGCAGCTAGTTGATTATTATCAATGGGATAAGTAAAATATTACAAAAATTCTGTTGGCTTGAATTGGAGGTAGGAATACTGTATACAATACCATTAGTATTTCATATACTGGGGTTTAAGAAAATAAATCCCCCATTTCAGCCGCATCACCTCCCACTAAGTTTCCGGCCCCTCCACCCCTCCTACACAGTTTTGAGCTAAATTACCCCTCCGGCCTCTATAACACCGAATTTTAAGCTGTACCTAATTCTAGGGTTCAAGAATGTAAACAATAAAGATAGAAGCAATATAATCAGTCTCTAAAATAACTCCAGTTCATGAATGACCGATCGCCAGGCTTGTAGTAAACTCGTGAAACTGCGGATCCTAAAAGTAAAGATAAAATGGCAGTTTGCGATCGAGTATGCATCGTAATATACTAATATTTAACTCACAATCTACAATCATGTCTGCGTGTTGAAGCTGAGAACATATACAGGAAGAAATTGCAGAATTGCAGAATACAGGGAATACGAGAATCGAGATAGAAGGAAATCGGATTGATATAAAAAACAGAGAAAGATATTTTTAGTACTCACTTGCGACTCACGCGTCCTACATCAGGCCTCCTCGGAGTCACCTGTCAGAGGAATGACAAAAAAATGGCTTGCTGGATCCCTGTCCGCTCCAGCAAGATTGGCAAGCAGATTCGCAGGCAAAATCCAGCACTTTCGCTCAGGTGTGCCAGTTAGAACACCAGATGTCATCCTGTACAAGCCGATTCCCAGACGCAAAGATGGATATGGGTTGGCGTAGATGTTGTCAACTGGGTGTAAAATCCTGCCAGTGACTTGATTAGCTTCACTTACAGCTTCGATTAGGACGCATACTTTGTCGATTATGCAACAATTATCACCTCGCTTTGTGCTGAATTTCAACGGTGGAATGCGCTGCTCATTCAACAGAAGATCGCGAACTCTGAGCACCTGCTTAACTGAATGCGCTGCCATGTGCCTTGTCACCTTTACGCGGCGCTTTACAGATCCAAGAAAGTTTTCGAAAGGGAAAGTCGAAAAGTTGTTTAAACTGCCTAGCTTTCGGACAAACTCATCCAAATGAAGAATAGTGTGAAGATTGAAACTTATAAACTTCTGGCCGTAAAGATGGGCAGCCCGTTCAACAAAAACTTCAATGCAAGTTTTTGCCTGCGTCCACCACTTGGAGTACCTTTCGTTGGAGTATGCGTAAATGGCGAAATGGAGGTAAAGAAAGTGGTTATACCTTTCTTCATTTAAAATGCCTTTGAAGAGGACAGGTCCTAGGTACAGCAAGTACTGTCTGAATTCAGTAGCCTTCATGTGCTTTAGTTCCAAGTCGATTTTCCGGGGTCTTCGTTGAAAGTTTGAAGGTGTCCAACCGGCAGCCATAGTAATTCGGTCGCCCAATAGGCTCATCGGACCGGGATAGACGAGACACTTCTTGCCATTAGATTTGTCGAAAAATAGGTAAAATAGCTTCCTTGTGACTCCAAGGCAGACGGCATGCTGGTAGTCAGGGGGAAAAGCATCGACAAAACTAATGTTAGGCAAATTTAGAAGGGGCGATAGAGCGATTTTTTTATTTTCCTGGTTAGACTCCTTTCCCTCTCGGTATTGTTGGCTGCTACGAGACTCCCCGACGCTCGTTGAAAATGTTACTCTGTTGTCGGTATAAGGTCCAGTAGCCCTGCAGTACATGCAACCGACGTACGACATGTGCCCTTGAGTTACTGAGACCCAGGCTCGAGCAGGCGCATCGCAAACAAATCGGATAGTCGAGAAGCTGATGCTTAAATTTTCGATAATTTTATGGGACCCGTAAGAAAACGTTTAGCCTCGTCGCAAAATTGTCGAAGATAATCATTCAGAGGTGGCTTGCCACAACCAGCCCATACGGCTACTGGAAAAGGTCTGCTGAATACGCTGGGAATAGACATTAGTATGGGCCAAAGACCGAAGTGGCTTGCTCGGTACAAAGGCAAGCCGTCAAAATTAACGATGGCTTCAATTTTGTAAACCTTCTCAGTTTCACTATCGTGTTGTAGATATTCTGGCTTCATGTGCAGCTGGTTTTTGCGAAACATTAGTTCTAGATTTTTCAGAATCGAAATGTAGCGAAAATGGCCTTTTCCCATGGACTCCAATTTTTCCGTTGGATCGCCAGCATTGATGACGGCCTCAATAGAGTTGACAGACTTCGGCGCAGGCAAGCCTATGTCTCTTAGACCATCAACAAGGAATTTTTTAGATCCACGACTTAGGTTGAAACAAGAAAAGTAGACTACCAGCAAGGCGAATATTTTATCTTCTAAAGAGCGGTCATCCTCTTTCTTGTCAATCTCCTCATCTTCATCGCTGCAAACTCGCGCGAACTCGTCAAAATCAGGATAGCTGCCATTGTCGTTGCCAAGATCTGGATCAGTACCTTCATTGACTTCTGCTACAGAGGACTCCGAAGCGATGAAACCGGCGACTCTCCCAGAATCATCTGCTTCGACTACTTTTCTTTTTTCTCTTGCAGTGCGATGTCTTCCAAAGCTTCTTGTTCTCCTTCCATGAACAAGCCCAGCAAATCCTTATTTGCTTGTCGCCTCAATTGCCTTGTCATTGTTTTCGTCCGAATCAGACTTTGATGATAGTTGACTGTTGTAATAAAGTAATTACTACGATTGCTTATTTCGTATTAAAGAAAGTATATGAACAAAAGCTGGGAAGAATTGAAAACTATTCCTTTGGGGTTTGTGCGCGCTGATTGGACAGGTATGGGTGCGGGGACGGTAGGGCCAATGAAATTGGAAAAGCCAGCGGCCTTTTTCATTCGAAGAACTATAGAAGACAATTGCTTCTAGAAGCAACCTAAACCACTGAATCATTAAATAAGCATAAACTATAGTGTGAGCTCCAAACTCTTGCTTTATTTGGTACTCAGTTTTGCACTAGCATAGTCTAGTCTGCATGCTACAATGAAGTTTTTAGTGATCTTTAAAGACGACCGTCAAATTGTTGAGGTCCGGAAAGCGAACTGAAGCTTCCTGAAGGCTTTCAAAACCTTAAGGAAGAGGAATGGTTAGAAAAGAGGGACTCCACTGAGAAGTGGAAGTGTGAAGCCTTGTATGAAGGCTGTTTTTACTCTGCTCTAATTATTCAGGTAAGCAACCGATCCCAACGATATTTGAAATGTTAAAATTCTTGAATCGATCTAATATTTGTACGCTCATATTTTCTCATTAATTTAAAGGTAATACTAAGCAACAACCTAGAGCCTGGGAGCTTCCGCTTTGTGCGTGAATTGGTGGCCAAAAAGACCCGACTGAACCGAATTCTCGAGTTGGTTCAACCCAGAGTCTTTCAGGAGCGTGACATGAAGAAAGCACGAAGGCATTACCAGACTAAGGTAAAATTAAGCACAGCCCATATAATTTTTATCGAGAACTTTGTTTTCTCCGTTTTACCTTTTAAACTAATTTTTAAGAAAAGGGAAGAAATTAAATGTGAGAATAATCTTTAAAACTGACATTAACTTGATAATTTCTCATGCCGTAACCATCCCAAACAGAATCTGTCAGACGGCTCAGCCACCGATTCCGAGGCAATCTTCGAAGATAAGAGCAGCCGCTGTTTGCAACCTCCAGCTTTGCTGCCTAAACAACATCCGCCTACGATTGCACAGTTAGCGCCAATGCCTCCTATTAGTGATGATGAAGCAGAAGCTGGCGTAGACGCCGATATGGAAGCTGAGGCGGAAGCTGAAGTGGAAGCTGAGGTGGAAGCTGAGGTGGAAGCTGAGGCGGAAGCTGAAGTGGAAGATGAGGCGGAAGCTGAAGTGGAAGCTGAGGCGGAAGCTGAAGTGGAAGCTGAGGTGGAAGCTGAGATCGGAGCTGAGGTGGAAGCTGAGATGGGAGCTGAGGCGGAAGCTGAGGCGGAAGCTGAGGTGGAAGCTGAGATGGGAGCTGAGGTGGAAGCTGAGGCGGAAGCTGAAATAGAAGCTGAGTTCGTAGCAGATGATCGATCGACGATTCCTAAGTCGCCTCCCACCATTTCATCTTTTAATTTTGGTTCTGGCTTTCTTAGAAAACTAGAAGAGCAGATCCAAGCCGGTGTTAGCTTTGAGCTGGAAAGTCCAAGAGGCATCAAGTTTCTGTCCTTATATGCCCTACGCGAACTTACTATGCGCAAGAATGAATTGAAAGCATTAGAAAATGTTTGACCAAACAAATCACCGCAATGCGCACTGAAGTGCAGAGCGTGCTACGCTTTTTGGAACCGGTTGGCGCTGACATTCCAACTGATAATTCTGAGCCTTCATTCTGGCCGATCAACTCCTGGGAAAAATATGTGCAATTCGCTTCCAATCCAAATGAACATATTTCTACTTTGGTAAGTTCATGACTGAGTTTTTTATTTTCTTTTCATTAGAAGAAATGCTCTAACTACTACTCAAAGCGCACTAGTACTATCACTGTGAAATAACAATCTTATAAGTATTCTCACCTGTAAAAATCTAAACAGAAGAGCCTGCTACGTTCATGCAAGCGAGACAAGTGGTCCGATGCTTTAATGGCAATGCTTAACGAGAGCTTGTCGAAAGAGATGCAGGCGGTTATTAATTTAATCGGGTCAGACATGCGAAGCCGAGCTGTTGCTGCTGGAGTTGCGACCAACCTTGCTGATGCGCAGCTTGGATTTCAGAGCACTCTGCTCAGCCATTTCCAAAGTAAGTCTACTTAATCAACGTTCAATGAGACTTTTAAGCTAAATATCAAGAAATTAGTCGAGCACAGTGCATGCTATTCATAGTAACTTTCAACTTTTTTCCTAACAGAAGCAATCACATTCATCTATGGCGCGACCGCTGAAGCCGGCAGGCCCTCTGAACAATCTGTAAGAAATACTTGCAGACAGCAGCTAAAGCATGGCGGTGACCGATTAAAGGGGCGGTCGCATCGCACAGGAAGCCAGCTGCTTTCCGGAGTCCAGACTCAAAGCCCCGCTTCTGACAGCACCGTACAAAGACAGTCTCTGGTGGCAGCGACTCCAAGCCCCGCTTCTGGCAGCGCCGTACAAAGACAGTCTCTGGTGGCAGCGACTCAAAGTCCCGCTTCTGGCAGCGCGTGCAAAGACGATCTCTGGTGGCAGCGACTCAAAGTCCCGCTTCTGGCAGCGCCGTGCAAAGACAGTCTCTGGTGGCAGCGACTCCAAGCCCCGCTTCTGGCAGCGCCGTGCAAAGACAGTCTCTGGTGGCAGCGACTCCAAGCCCGCTTCTGGCAGCGCCGTGCAAAGACAGTCTCTGGTGGCAGCGACTCCAAGCCCGCTTCTGGCAGCGCCGTGCAAAGACAGTCTCTGGTGGCAGCGACTCAAAGCCCCGCTTCTGGCAGCGCCGTGCAAAGACAGTCTCTGGTGGCAGCGACTCAAAGTCCCGCTTCTGGCAGCGCCGTGCAAAGACAGTCTCTGGTGGCAGCGACTCAAAGTCCCGCTTCTGGCAGCGCCGTGCAAAGACACAGCCATTCATCTTCTTTTTCCCTAGTGAGTAAAAACGTATCTAAACTGAATAATGAACGATGAATACGATGATTGATAAGCATTAAATACTACTGTCAGTAAGATAAAATGTGCATGCAGTAATTTTTTGTTTCTTTCCAATGTCACAGACACCATCGCGACTATCAGCGGAGAAGTGCCGCGCCAGCGGGTGACAGCAAAGCCGAGCTCCCAATCCAGAAAGCGAGCGAGTATTCAGTTGGATTCTCAGCCTCGAAAGCGGAACAACCATCGCCCCCGTTCAGCAAAGTCAAAAAACAACTAGCCGCACTGACTGCTCTCTCGA
>NIVC01003326.1:0-33854 GCA_002269645.1 Macrostomum lignano
GAACACTACCAGCTTGTGACACGTCTCCGAGTCCAGGGAACACTACCAGCTTGGTGAGATGTCTCCGTGTCCAATGGAACATACCAGCTTGGTGACACTCTCCGAGTCCAGGGGAACACTACCAGCTTGGTGAGATGTCTCCGTGTCCAATGGAACACTACCAGCTTGGTGACACGTCTCCGAGTTCAGGGGACACTACCAGCTTAGTGACATGTCTCCGAGTCCAGGGAACACTACCAGCTTGGTGAGATGTCTCCGAGTCCAGGGGAAACTACCAGCTTAGTGGAACAACAGATGTTTCCGAGTCCAGGGAACACTACCAGCTTGGTGATGTCTCCTGTCCAATGGAACACTACCAGCTTGGTGACACGTCTCCGAGTCCAGGGGAACACTACCAGCTTGGTGACATGTCTCCGAGTCCAGGGGAACACTACCAGCTTGGTGAGATGTCTTCGAGTCCATGGAAACACTGCCAGCCTTTGTGCATTGTTCTCGTGAAACAACTTCAAGTTTTACGTCCTGTTACACCCCCTATCGGTCTTTGAAAAGTGTCTTAATCGATTTCTATTCACAGGTACGCAATTATCGCATACACACACGGCGATGGCGTTCGATAACAGCGACTTGCGCTTCTACCAGGAGGTGCAGAACGCTCGTCGACAGCTCAGCGCGCTGGATTCCTTAATAAGATGCGGTAACAGAATCACCATGCTGGACAACAGCCGCAATCGCAGTGCAGCAACGCAGGCCGAGCAAGTCTACAACCTGGTGTGCAGTGTCGATCACTTGGCTAGAATCAATTCCGAAGCTGAGTCTTCCAGTTTCCGAGCGACTTACACCAACGAATATTTCGTATTTGCGCAATTGGAGCTGCAGAAAGCCACGAAGGAGTTGAATCGGCAAGAGGACGAGCGGTTGCGCAACTTGCAGGAGCGAGAGCGCGATCGAGTTCGAGAAGAGTTTCGAACGAGACGCGATGCGGCAATGAGTACAGAGATGGACAGAGTTGCTAACGAAATGGCTGCTCAGATTGGGTCGGTAATGATAGAGTAAATCGATGGAGATTTTATTGTTTCCTTTAATACATGTATGTCTTATACCGATATGTCAGTGCGAGCCACTAACAAGTTTCCCCGCAGGAAGTTTCCGCCCAGGAAGTTTCCCCGCAGGAAGTTTCCCACGCAGAAAGTTTCCCTGCAGGAAGTAACCTCGCAGGAAGTAACCTCGCAGGAAGTTTCCTCCCAGGAAGTAACCTCGCAGGAAGTTTCCTCCAGGAAGTAACCTCGCAGGAAGTTTCCTCGCAGGAAGTAACCTCGCAGGAAGTTTCCTCCCAGGAAGTAAATCGCAAATGGTTTCCCGCAGGAAATTACCCCGCAGGAAGTAACCTCGCAGGAAGTAACCTCGCAGGAAGTAACCTCGCAGGAAGTTTCCCCATAGGAAGGTTTCCTCCGCGGAGGGGTTTTTGCTGGCCACAATTAACACGACAGGCGCACTCTTTACATCAATATTGCTACTGAAAAGTAGTCTGTCGCAGGAAAATGTGATAAATTAAAAAAACTTGAACTTACGTTCTCAGCAGAGGAAAGTGCTTCCCCTTGGACGCGACGGTGATGACTCCGCACGGCCGGGTCCGCCTCTCCGAGCTCTCTGCGGGGCAGCCAGTACTCAGCCTGCAGGACGGCCGGCCGCCTTTTCGCGCCGTCTTCATGTGGGGCCACCGTGACGAGACTGCTTGGTCGTCCGACTTTGTGACGGTGTCGACACGAGCGCCCAGCTGACGCTCAGCTCCGGCCATCTGCTGTTCACCTCGGCTCAGCCCGACGGTCGGGCGACCCGTCTGTCCGCCGTGCCTGCGCGCGACATCCGGCCGGGACTCGCCGTGCAACTGCTGGACGAAGCTGGACGACAGCCGCGGCTCGAGACGGTGGTCGAAGTTCAGCGAGGCGTCACTCGCCAAGGCCTGCTGGCTCCGTTCACCCTGACCCGGCTGCATCGCTATTGACGGCGTTCTCGCCTCCTGCTACATCGACTGCCTGCCGCACGCCGTGTCGCACGCGCTGCTGGCGCCGATCCGCGCCCTCTGGCTGGGCGCGCCGTCATTCGCCGTCACTTTGAACCGCATCGGCTGCCGCAGCGGCGACGGCATGCCCGGCTGGGTGCGCCTCGCCTGCAACTACCTGCTGCCCGCTCTGAGATGATAATCAAGCAACGTTCGTGAAATTTGCAGTATCTAACTTTGAAAGTATTTTCTAGGGATTCCAAAATCCCGACAATTTACAATCCCGGGATTGAGAAATCCTGAAATCCCGATGGTTTAAAATCCTGGGATCACTAATATAGCTAGCTATGCAGTATCAATGTAAATTATCAAAGTGAATGTCATGTTTAATGCCACGTTACAGTGTTAGACATCACGCAACTGACGAACATGTGAAATTAAATTACACCTTACGAAAACGAAAAAAAAATTAAATTTCTGCTTAACAAACTGATCTAACAAATTTTGCTGCTTTTATGTGTGATTTCGATACAGAAATGCAGGCTGTAGTTGTATTATTTCATAATTGAGTTTAAACGTATATTCTATTTTAAACCTACGCCAAATAATTTGCTTAACTACGAATTTTTGTTTAAATGATGTGTTTGTTTTAACGAATGATTTTATATTTAGGGAAATTATTTGTTTAAATTGATAAAAGAAATTTGTTATTCACAAACCCGCGCACCCATCCTCCCCTAGTAGAACCTATAAATACAAGCGTTTTCGGGCAACTTTTTCTCCGCCGCGCGATTCTCCGATTCGGTTAAGAAAGCAAATCGTGTTGGCTCGGTTCACTTGGAAAGCAGAAAGGAGAGAGAAGCTGTAAGAAGCCAGAAGGAAGGGCTATAAGAAGCCAGAAGAATAAGCTGTGAGAAGCCAGTAAGAAAGAAGCAAACCAACGGTCGCTTAGTTGGGCAACTCCTTCCCAGGGTAGCCGCTCTATGACTGGAAATTAGGAGTAGAAATTAATGCATTAGATCAGTGTTTGCCGCTCGACACTGCTACCAGGACTACTTGCATAATTTCAAGGAGTCCTTAGACTAAGATTCTGGACTTAGTGTTTTCCTAGGAATAATAAATGACTGAAGTCGTACACTAGAGTGATAGATATTATAAATTTACCACAACTAGGTGGCATCAGTAGGATAATTCAAGGAATAATTTAAGTACACCTACGACAACTTGGTAACAGCAGTGGGATTTGAATAGACAGAAGTATCCTCTACGACATAATTTTTAAAGTAGAATCTTTTTTTTCATATTTTACATGAATACTTTAGTTGAAAAAAGAGAATTAAAATCAGTTTGAATCCCAAAACAATCCCGGGATTTAAGCCTTACAATCCCGGGATCCCAATCCCGCACTGTTGTAATCCCGAGGATCATAAATCCCGAAATTTCAAGTCCCAAAAAATCCCGGGATTGAAATCCCATGTTTTGAGGCTAAATCCCGGGATCCCAATCCCGCACTGTTGTAATCCAGAGGATCATAAATCCCGAAATTTCAAGTCCCAAAAAATCCCGGGATTGAAATCCCGTGTTTTGAGGCTAAATCCCGGGATCCCAATCCCGCACTGTTGTAATCCCGAGGATCATAAATCCCGAAATTTCAAGTCCCAAAAAATCCCGGGATTGAAATCCCGTGTTTTGAGGCTAAATCCCGGGATTGGAATGCCTGGTATTTTCCTGATCTAGAGAGTTCGTAGCTCAGCGGTGAAATCCGGAAAACAAATATTAAAAAATGATACAAAATCTTCACACCGGTATGCCACACACTTCTTTTTACACGGGTAGTACACGAATCCACTTAGAGTTTCTGTCAAATTCAAAGTCAAGTGGTCAAAACGTTTCTAGATTATATATTTCATCAGCTTATAGTCCTGAACTGATACTGAAGTTCCCATATCCTACTTTGAATGTGTTACCATCCAAATGAAAATTTAACAAGGGAAGCATCTCGAATGCGAAAGATTATATATCAACCTTTCGTTAAACTAAGCAAGAAGTTACTCTTTGAGGCTTAAATAAAAATTAATAAGCTCTCACTTGCGAGCACCCGCAGGGGTTTTCCGGTAGGAATTTCAAGTCAAATCCAGTCTATAGACAATGCTGGACTAGACTAGAACTAGAATAGACTAGGCTAGACTAGACATAAACTGGAGTAGATTAAAAACTAGACTAGATTAGATTTCAAATCCAATTGGATTTGACTTGGAATTCCGACAGGAAAAACCCCGCGGGCAGACCTCGGCGGGAGCCAATTTTATGAGTGGCGCGAGAGTCAGACGCTGCTGTGTCCCTAAACCAAACTCTAACCTTTTTTGTTTTACTGAATTTTGTAAAAGTAATTGTTTTCTTCAAGTTGAAAACCAAATGAAAATTCCGGAAGTTGAAACACACGAACCGGTCACTGTGAAAATATATTATTCATATTTAATATTCAGACAAGTGGGGTGGGTTTCACAAACGCGAAATTTCATAACCGCTAAAAGCACTTGCTTTCATAAACGCGAAACTTCACAAACGCGAAACTTCACAACCGCTAACTTTTTTGCAGTCACTTTCATAAACGCGAAACTTCACAACCGCGAAACTTCACAACCGCTAAATCACCTACTTTCATAAGCGCTAAATTTCATAAACGCGAAACTTCACAACCGCTAATTTTTTTGCAGTCACTTTCATAAACGCGAAACTTCACAACCGCGAAACTTCACAACC
The DNA here is from genome assembly GCA_002269645.1 of Macrostomum lignano. Taxonomy (NCBI): domain Eukaryota; kingdom Metazoa; phylum Platyhelminthes; family Macrostomidae; genus Macrostomum; species Macrostomum lignano. The sequence goes on from NIVC01003326.1 coordinate 4,763, forward strand.
GCTAAATCACCTACTTTCATAAGCGCTAAATTTCACAACCGCGAAACTTCACAACCGCTAAATGTCGTCTACTTTCACAACCGCTAAATGTTATCTACTTTCACAACCGCTAAATGTCATCTACTTTCACAACCGCTAAATGTCATCTACTTTCACAACCGCTAAATGTCATCTACTTTCACAACCGCTAAATGTCATCTACTTTCACAACCGCTAAATGTTATCTACTTTCACAACCGCTAAATGTCGTCTACTTTCACAACCGCTAAATGTCATCTACTTTCACAACCGCTAAATGTCGTCTACTTTCACAACCGCTAAATGTCGTCTACTTTCACAACCGCTAAATGTCATCTACTTTCACAACCGCTAAATGTTATCTACTTTCACAACCGCTAAATGTCATCTACTTTCACAACCGCTAAATGTCATCTACTTTCACAACCGCTAAATGTCGTCTACTTTCACAACCGCTAAATGTCGTCTATTTTCACAACCGCTAAATGTCATCTACTTTCACAACTGCGAAACTTTACAACGGCCAAATGTCCTTCAAGTTATCATTTTTGCAGGTTTCTGCGGTTTATGAATTATTTTTAACACAAATCGTATTGAAAAAACTACACGACACTGCAGGCTGTACAACGCGGCGCACAGCCCATAGACTGCGGTTATAATTTTTTAAAGGACGTTTTGAAAAAGCTACCTACTTACATTACAAGCCACAACTGATGTGCTAAGCTAAACCATAGAATTATAGATAATATGGAAGTGAAGTCTTTTAACAAGGGTTTGAAAATTTTTAAATAACCGGGCCCTGAGCTGGCCGACTGTTTTTTCTTATTCCCTTTGGCTTTGACAAAACTGGGCCGTTGCTTCCCATTCCATAAAAGGGGTATTGAGTGAGGGGCTGAGGGCCAATGAAATGTGGATACTAGAATATGAGCACTGAGCCGTTGTACATGGGTCCGAAACAACTTTTTAGGGTTTAGGGTTAGGTTATGGGAATATTGTAAAGATAGTGATAACTGCCATTTGAGTGCAATAAGAAAACTTGGTGTGTAGTTTCAGTCATTCTCACGTCAAGTTAAACTGACAAAGAACGGGTGATGGCTGTATAATGTGCTTGGGGATTCAAAAAAAACCCTTTCTATAAACAGTTAACTGTATAGCTACTCGCTACCCTCTGCAAAAAGAAACGCGGGACCATGGCGGGGCAGGAGGGGATGCGGGTAAGAGAAATAAACTGTACAGTTACGAGCTAGCTCGTATATACGCAAGTCTTTGTTGTGTTGGTAAGATATAAGAAAACTTACAGGAGTTGCCAGAGAAAAGAGCAGCTCTGTTTTTATCATAGCAGGTTTCAGTCACACAAGAGCTTCAAAATCTGCCAGGCTCCTTACAGATTGCAAGCTCTGGTCCAGACGGTACCGTCAAGCCTCCTCGATTAATCTTTCACAGGAACGTAGAAGGGGCTTCGTTAACGCCTCCTTTATCTTCAACAGCAACCAGCAGTTCGGCACAGGCTCGCTCGACAGTTTTTTTTGCATTGAAATCGACTTGGCAAACTTGCCTGCGACATAGAAAGTGACGATGTCATCAGCATCTCACAATTCACCCACTGCCTCCAGTTCGCGAACGAATTCCTTGACTTCTTCATCTATGCCTCGGGTGCTGCTTGATGATTCCACTGCAAGGTAGGTACTGAATATCCTGAGGCGCAACTCCACTGAACTGCTTTTACAGATTTTCCAGTCGCGCACGTAGTTTTTTCTACATCAGTAAGATGGCATAGCTGCCAGTCCATATCTGATCTGACTTGATCTCGGCTGCAATCTTTCCTGTGCCTATCGATTGTGCTCGTCCTCACGTTATGAACATGCCAGGGTGGAACAATGGATCGAACAAAATTGCTGTCTCATTCCACTGCTTGCCTTGATTTTGATTTTTTAAACGCTTTTTTGATCAATCATGCTGCAAGTCAACTTTGAAGCCAGCTTCAAAGGCTTTCGCTCTTCAACGTTTACAGATTGACCGAGGAGGCTCAAGTGTACCGTCCGAACCAGCATTTGTAATCTGTACTGTAAGGAAACCTGATAGATTTTTAAAATAATCAAGAATCAGGAATAAGATTCAATGGAAATCCTATGCTCACGTTACTTTCAAGTCGGCCCGGTTATGTAAAGGTCCAAAAAAGCCTTCGCTTCCATATTATCTAGAGTTCTATGGCTAAACCATGATATCTGCGTTTTTAGAGCAGAGCTGCCTATTGGTTCAGCCATGGACTTCTATACTAAGTATAGAAGTCCATGGTTCAGCTCAGCTTTATATACATGTATGTATTAATAATAATAGAATTTTGTACCTTTTATTTATGGTCCTCTTTTTATTATACAGGCCCATGGCTTCTTAGTCTCCAAGTTAATATTAAATTTTATTTTTAGCTACTTAGTTTTCTACAAAACAGCTATATTATAAAATGATTTTTTTCTATAACTCGCTACTAAGCTAACTAAAACTGTATAGCTTATGGCATTATACTCTGATTCGACTAGAATCTTATAGAAATTTTAATAGATGATTTCTGACTCACAATTTTATGACCTATGCCGTATGGTATACTTAAGTAGGGACTTCAGTGAGGGTCCCGTGACCGTGACTTGCCAATATGCTTACATTGAAAAGTAAAGAGGAGAAATAAGAGAGTAGAGACGAAAAATAAGAGCTAGAATATAATAAAAAAGAGAGTGCAGAGATGAGAGATTAGAGATGAAAGAGCAAAGAAGAGAGGGGAGAAAGGAGAGTCTTGGTCTGGAGACAATGACAGCCAATTTTTCCAAACAGGGAAAACAAGATATGATATTTCAAAGGTTTCATTGTGGATTTGGAGAGGATTTGAAAGATGAATTCTGGTCATGGGATTATTGAGCTGATGAATTTCAGGGAATGGAATTCTGGCAATGGGAGTTCTATCCCTATTCTTCTTCAATGGAGGATTTTCACTTTTACATTTAGTACCAAAAATATAGAAGTGATGTCAAAAAAGACAAAACTGGGATTGTCTTGCCAACTTAGCAATACAATAATTTTTTAGCAGAGTTGCCCATATGCTATAGTTTAGATTTCTATCTACAAATAGTAATAGATTTAGAATATTTGGAAGTGTAATAGGATCATATTTTAAGTGGTTGTACATACACTTAGTTGTATTTTTATGAACAATGTAATCAAATGGATATTACCTTTCAAAATTTTCCTCTTTCAGTACGCTATCTTCATCAAATAAACGATACCACAAATGCCATTTGAATTTGTTGAAGGCCGTAGGGGCTCAAGGCTTCTCCTAATAGACCAGCATGCATACAGGTGCAAAAGAACATTGAACGAGAAGCACTATTTTACATGTCGTAATGAAGACTGCTTCGCCAAAGTTATGCTGAGTGGTGAGACTGCCACACACAGTGGGATTCATAACCATGGTCCAATCCCTGATGAAGAAATTGGAAAGATGAAGTTAAAGCGACGACTAAATGAAGCTGCGACAAGACAGCCAGAAAAGCGCCTACGAGTAGTTTTTGACGAAATAACAAATGATGAAGCAGCTGGGCCAGATGTTGGATTTCCAGAAGTGGAGCTCCGCATGTGGCGAGCAAGACGAGCTGTACAGCCTCGAATCCCAACATCTGTTGATGAGGCTGTTGAACTTCTGCATGACGTGGACATGCATCTGCAAAACTGCGGAGCAGATGGCAAGAAAGTTTTCCAGGGAAGCAGTCAAGTTGACCAGCATGCTGCTGTTTTTTTTGCTCACCCTGAACTCCTGGCTGAGCTTCAAAATGCAAACAACATTTTCGTTGATGGCACATTCCGAGTTGTGCCTCGCCTGTTTTTTCAATTAGTGACCATTGGAATCGTTAAACAAGGTTTCTTTTTTCCTTGCTTTTTTGCGCTACTTACTGGCAAGACAAAGGCCCTCTACCATTTAGTGTGGTCGAAGGTAAAGCAGCTGTTTCCTGCCTTCGAGCCACTGAGTGTCATGACGGATTACGAAATTGCGCTGCGAGATTCGCTGCTGGAAGCATTTCCGACATCAACCGCTCATGGATGTTGGTTTCACTACACGCAAGCTGTCCTCACGAAGCTAAAAAAGCTTGGACTATGGAGTGAAGTGTGCCGCAACACTGACGTTCGAAGCTATGTGAGACTGTTTTTGTGCTTGCCTCTGCTTCCTGCGCAACACCTTGCTGCACTTCATGCTGTCCTGCGACCTGAGACATTTGTTACAACACTTGCCAATGACAAGATGGAAGCACTGCATCGAGCCTACACGTACATCCGGACCTACTGGCTCGAGAGGGTTGGTGCAGCCATCCTCTCTGTGCACAACTGCGAAGACAGGACCAATAGTAAGCAGGAATCCTACCATAGTCAATGGAGGACCTTTGTAGAGACCGCTCATCCCAATATGTGGGATTTCATTGTAGCGCTTTATTCCTCAACGAAAAGAAGCATTTGTTCAACCTATGCAGCTGACCTAAATAGGCTAAAACGTGGTGTTCCAATCCGCCGAGCGCGAGGAAAGCGCAGTGTACTAAAAAGTATCCGCATTCGGCAGCAGTATGACCTGTTAAGCAGTGGACGGGCAACTCCTCTGGAGGTTCTACGCAATTTGAGTGCATCAGCTGGTCTCCCTCTAGACGACCCACATGATGCTGCTGAACTGGCTGTAGGTCAGTTGCCAGACGTCGCCCAGCCGGCCCTTGGCGGCGCCGGTGGGCAGCCACAAGACGACGTCGCCCAGCCGGCCCTTGGCGGCGCTGGTGGGCAGCCGCAAGTCATCGCCCAGCCGGCCCTTGGCGGTGCTGGTGGGCAGCCGCAAGACGTCGCCCAGCCGGCCCTTGGCGGCGCTGGTGAGCAGCCGCAAGACGTCGCCCAGCCGGCCCTTGGCGGCGCCGGTGGGCAGCCACAAGACGACGTCGCCCAGCCGGCCCTTGACGGCGCTGGTGGGCAGCCGCAAGTCATCGCCCAGCCGGCCCTTGGCGGCGCCGGTGGGCAGCCACAAGACGACGTTGCCCAGCCGGCCTTTGACGGCGCTGGTGGGCAGCCGCAAGTCATCGCCCAGCCGGCCCTTGGTGGTGCTGGTGGGCAGCCGCAAGACGTCGCCCAGCCGGCCCTTGGCGGCGCTGGTGGGCAGCCGCAAGTCATCGCCCAGCCGGCCCTTGGCGGTGCTGGTGGGCAGCCGCAAGATGACACCGTCGACCAGGGCCTTGGCGGCGGCGAACGACGATGCCCCGTATGTCTAGAAAACTTAGACTCTGCTTCCGCCACATATCCCTGTGGTCACGTTGTTTGTACCATCTGTTCAGAGAATATTCAGATCAGACTACTGCAGTGCCCTGTGTGTCGAGGCGATTGTGTGATGTTCATTCCTATTTTTTTCTAGCAATGACGTTTCGTAATAGAAAAGGGCCACAGGGCCGCAGGACGTGACCACAGGAATATATGGCGGAAGCAGAGTCTGCATTCAGATTGAACAGATTGAAAATAAGAATTAAGTGCAGAAAAGGACGATAGGCTCTCAGCGTAGAAGTTAAAAAGGACGGGGAGAGGTTAGTAATAAGAATTAACAACAAATATGATTCGAAGTAACGTAAATATTATTGCGAGCAATAAGCAGCTATCATGTACCCGGTGCATAAATCTGGTTAAGATACAAACGGAGAATTCGTGAGAGTGGCCTGTGAGACGGCATTGCTAGCCAAAACTTATGAGGGTGGCACCTTGACAAATTCCATAGGGCATAGGAATCCAGTGGCCAGAGAGAAAACTGTGAGCAATGTGAATAATCATAATGAACAATACGAGAGAAAATCGCAAGGAAAAAGTACTTCAGACTAGGCCCATAGTCTTATTATCTAATGCCTAATAATGTCCCATTATCAAAGTAAATATTATAATAAAATTAGAGTTCGTTCGCATTGTTATAGCATTTATCCTTCTAAAATAGCAGTAACTAGGTTTCTTTTTTAAAGAACGTGGCATTCGCACTTTTTTCTCAAGTTACAACAAGTTACGGTTCATAAGCTTTCCATCGTTTGTTCTATAAACCGTGTACTCAAGGTGCAAAGCCTCTAAAAGATATAGCAGGATTTAAATGTATAATTTAGTGCCCACAAGTTTCCTGCACATTTTTCAGTTTTGTTGTTGCTATCTTGCCGTTTGTCAAAGTTGAATAATACAAAAGGTCGAAATCGAAGTGGAAAACCATGGAGCATGGATACTACAACATCATTGAGTACAGTGAAAACTTACAGCAAACAATTTGTCTTTTTCTTTCTGTTTCCAACACGTGTGAGTGAAGAAAAAGAAACAGTAAAAAAACTGAGACGCTAAGTAGGATAGTACAGTATTATGACGTTGTGAAATTTTCTGTCTCATGTGTTGTGACTGCGTTTCAGTATAACGTAAAAAGTGTGAGACATGTGTCCGCAGAGTCATACAACCTCTAGACTCTGGCAGTTTGTACCCGCGTTTCCCCGCTACCCCATCAATGTAGAGCCGGAACCTGCTATGGCTGGTGAGAATTGAGGAAGGCACAAGGGCCAGGAAAATAAAACAGTACGAGTATGCTCTCTTCCCGAATGGGAAACAAGTGTTCTTTCATTAAAGACACGGTCAAAAAACCCTCCTCTGTTCCGAGTTCCGAGTCCTAAATCTGTATAATTATATACTGTTTTATTATTAATATATTCAGACTACTCTATAATTTCTGTATAATTCCTAAATTTCCGTGTCTTAAGTACTGCCCTGTACTTTACAGTTCAAACATTAGGAAATTTTGGTCTTATGAAGCCCCCACCGAGAAGACGAATGTATAATAGCTTCATTACATATGCAAAATGTACGAGTATCTGCCTTAACTTAACTGAGAGTAATTATTGACGTCACTGTTACAGAACGTAACACCTACCACTCGGTATCTGTGCTCAATTGGCAATGGAACTCTACTATAATAAGAAAGTAGATGACATATTTGGCGATTGTAAAGTTTCGCGCAGACGACATTTAGCAGTTGTGAAAGTAGATGACATTTAGCGGTTGTGAAAATAGACGACATTTAGCGGTTGTGAAAGTAGATGACATTTAGCGGTTGTGAAAATAGACGACATTTAGCGGTTGTGAAAGTAGATGACATTTAGCGGTTGTGAAAGTAGACGACATTTAGCGGTTGTGAAAGTAGACGACATTTAGCGGTTGTGAAAGTAGATGACATTTAGCGGTTGTGAAAATAGACGACATTTAGCGGTTGTGAAAGTAGATGACATTTAGCGGTTGTGAAAATAGACGACATTTAGCGGTTGTGAAAGTAGATGACATTTAGCGGTTGTGAAAGTAGACGACATTTAGCGGTTGTGAAAGTAGACGACATTTAGCGGTTGTGAAAGTAGATGACATTTAGCGGTTGTGAAAGTAGATGACATTTAGCGGTTGCGAAAGTGGACGACATTTAGCGGTTGTGAAAGTAGATGACATTTAGCGGTTGTGAAAGTAGACGACATTTAGCGGTTGTGAAAGTAGATGACATTTAGCGGTTGTGAAAGTAGATGACATTTAGCGGTTGTGAAAGTAGATGGCATTTAGCGGTTGTGAAGTTTCGCGTTTGTGAAAGTGACTGCAAAAAAATTAGCGGTTGTGAAGTTTCGCGTTTATGAAATTTAGCGCTTATGAAAGTAGGTGATTTAGCGGTTGTGAAGTTTCGCGGTTGTGAAGTTTCGCGTTTATGAAAGTGACTGCAAAAAAGTTAGCGGTTGTGAAGTTTCGCGGTTGTGAAATTTAGCGCTTATGAAAGTAGGTGATTTAGCGGTTGTGAAGTTTCGCGGTTGTGAAGTTTCGCGTTTATGAAAGTAGGTGATTTAGCGGTTGTGAAATTTCGCGTTTGTGAAAGCAACCCGACAAGTGTACACGGTGCATGCGATAAAAATTTGCTGTAACGCAGAATAACTGGGAAGAAATGATTTGATAAATATTAAATTTTTTAGTTAGAAAGAATTTAATTTTGGTAGGAAAATAAACCGATTGTTGCAATAAGCATCAGAAAAAAAATCGAACAAGCGAAATACATGTAGCACTTTAAACTGAATTGTTTCAAAGCTGTCAGAAAATTGGTCGATTTTTAAATAACAAAACGCCCGTTTTTTTCTAATAAAAGTTACATGTACCATCAATGACCAATCAGATTACCCGGAAGCCTTCTTTTCTTTTCTTCCTCTAACCAATCAGAGAACTCCAAAAAATTCTACAACCTGACCAATCAGGGAGCTTCAAACCCTTTCTTTTCTCGACCAATGAGAGAACAGTCTTTTCCCTTTAGTAAAGAACATCAATTGAGCCGAAAATCAGAATGACTGCAGGCTCCTAGCAGGCACAGGTGGCTGCAATGTTCGTTCAGTTTGGCAGAGTTCGACAGAGTCTGCTCAAACTCGTCCGGCAAAACTAGCGGGTCAGCTAGCTGAGGACACGGCAGCCAAGCAAAGTTCTGATGCAACGCTGGAGGTTGCTTTGCGGTTGCCGAGGCGGATTGCTGTTGCCATGGCAACAGACGGCACAGCAGAGTGAGAAATATTCCGCAGTTGGCGTTGTTAGCCGAAAGGAATTCGCTGTGAAGCACCGCTCTAAATTGCACCTTACGGCCTGTTAACTGAAAATCGAATGAAATATAAAAAATTACGTTAAAATACCTGAGCTTAAACAGTAGACGTTTATAGAACAATTTATAAAAAAATGAAGTGGTAGTATGATATAAAGGTCTGAGCCACACTTATTGCTCGGGCGCAGTGCGCGCCAGCTCGCTGGATGACTCAGCCCCTTATATCACACTACTACTACCAGGAGGTCAGAGTTGCAAGGTGTCTGAGATAAATATATAATTATTTATCCCCTATATAAATATAAATATATATATATATATATTGTGTGAGGGTGCTTAAGGGTGAGGGCATGTGTGGGTATTGGCATGTGGAATATTTCGCAGAACACAGATTTTTCAGAATTTTTATACTTTTTAAAAGGGAGAGTGCCCTCGCCCTCATGCCCTCACTCATTTTGAAAATCACAAAAATAAGTGAAAAATGACTAAAAACAGGTGAAAATGGTCTGAAAACAGCGATTTTTTGTTATTTTCAAATACTTTGAAAAGGTGCAATTTTCACGATTCCAGCTCTAAAACCATGAGAAAAGTTGGATTCACGGGTCAATTCAATGCAATTTCAGGTATATACAATATGAAAGTGTCATCCAATTTAACGATAGTAAATTTTAAATACATAAAATGGCCTTCAGTAAACCATTATTTCTAGGTTCTGCATTAGATATTCAGTCAGCTATAACAAAACTACCCCCCATCTTCTTCACTGGAAAATATCCTGGCGAATTTCATATTCCTGGGTATTCTTTCGCAGGTTACGTTGTGGCCTGAGTGAGGAAGTCAATGTCCTTGTTAGTCATAGAATAAGCACTTGTTAAATTTTCTAAACTAAAAATGGAGCAAACAGTTCGAAAAATTCTATACTGAACCAGTTGATGATAAGGTTGGGCATGATCAAATTCTTCATTGATCTTTTCCAAGAAGAGTTAATCATTTCACACAAGATTAAAGTTATTCAAATGAGACTCGGCAGACTATATGAAATATTAGCAGAAAATTATTTTGGATTCGAGAAGGTAAAAAAGATAGACCTGGTTCACGTTGACCGAAAGATTGCATTAGAGCTTAAATCTTCTGATAACACGGACAATTCATCAAGTCGTGAAAGGAATTATCAGAAACTATTAGACTATACAAATTCTTATCCCACCTACCAGTTGTATTATGTATGCATCAATAAAACTACAAAGGAACCTAAGAATATTTTACTAGACAATGGAATCACCCTTATACCAGGAGAATTTGCATTGAAATTTCTTTATGGAGATCAATACAAAAACATTATAACCAACATTAAACAAGTGCTTAATGATAGGCGACACCTTCGAATTGCGGGAACTCCGTCAACAACAGCCTCAAGTACCACTTCAGTTGAGAAATCTTCTGAAGGAACACAGGTAATTCCTGTTCCCAATGGTAACAAGCTTGAGGACATGGTGGAAATCCGCAGCCAAGCTCCTAAGTCCGAACGAAGTTGACAAGGATATGGAGAAGGTTCAGAGACTTAATGGGGGTGGGGCTGAAGGATCTGGTCAATCCTGATGAAGCCTTAAGATAAAGTACAGCCTCTTTCGAAAGATTGAGGAACAACTGCCTGGTACAAATTTAGACAAAAGACTCAATCCAATTACAGACTGGCCTCGGTATGACAGTCTACCAATTAACCCAATAGATTGGACTGCTTACGCTCGTACTATCATGACAAAAGCTATAGAGATGCTGAAAAAACGTCTTCAACTCCAGAGGAAGCTCTAGCAAAGAAGCATATTGCTGATGAAACAATGATAACTGATTTAGATGCTATTCCAACCAGTGACTTGTCTGTGAAAGAGAGACTCATTAGAAATCTAGTAAAGCGTATTATCAAAGCTAAAGTTCGGTTTGGATTAGGCATTCATACTCACAACCCCAACAATTGTACAGACTGTCTAACAATTTATGGAAAGGGTCTTAGCTATGAAGATGCTGTGAAGCTGCATAGGGAATACAGAAAACCAAGACTGTTTAGAAAAATGATTCACTATGCAAAAGACACAATTTGGCATGCAGATATCATTATCCTACCACCCGAAAGAGGTTACAAATATGCTCTCACTATCATAGATGGTTTTACACGTTACGCCTGGGCAGTTCCTTTGAAAACAAAGACGGGAGCGGAAGTTGCAGAAGCTTTCCAAAAAGTATTTAAGGAATCAGGAAGACGATCAGAGAGATTTTGTGTAGATGAAGGCAAGGAGTTTTATAATCAGCATATGTACAAGCTATACTCGTTTTGAAAAGACAACATAAGAAAGAAAGATGAAAATGGGGAGTATATTAACAAGACTTTTTCAATTTATGGCGAGTCCAAGAACGCAATGATTGAGAGGTTCAATCGTACTCTCACAAATAAACTCTGGTTTGAATTCGATCTACAAGGAAACCAGAAGTGGCTCCACATATTGCCAGCTATTGTTGATAAGTACAACACAATCCATTCTGAGATTCTGATAACTCCTTCAGAAGCATCTAAACATCCTGAGCGAGTACCAAAGCCTTACTTCGAGGTTTCAAATGAGAAACCAAACTTTAAAGTAGGTGACAAAGTTCATATCTATAGATTCAAAGAGCACTTTGAAAAGGGTCGAAAGGGTTATTGGAAAATTTCAAAGGTTTTTACGATTAAGAAATTTGTGTACTCAAATCCCATAAATTTTTCAACTAAAAATGAGCGCCTATCGAACAAACTGCAAACGGGCGAAAGGTCAGATTGAAACGTCTGATTCACAACTACTAGTTGATAAAGAGGGTGAAGGAATCGGTGATATGATCAGTGGTGTCACAAACTTTTTATCAAATCATGGAAGTAAAATTGTGAGTGGAACTGATGCCATAGGTAAAACAGCAACAGCAGCTAAAAACATTTTCGACGCAAAGAAAATATACAGTGACATGTCTAAAGCAGGTGAGGAACTGGAATATATTTAAGAGTGGAGTGAATATTCAATTATTTATCAAGAAGTCAAAAAATGTTAAGCTGACAGTTTTTGCACTAATTCTTGAGCAAACAAAGAATGTTATCAAAGTTACCAGTGAATATCAAATGACTCGGGTTGAATAAGGTCAAATGAATGGCTCGATAATTTCCGAAGCTGTATTCCTGCGGTCAAAGGAGTATGCTTTCAATACAGTTTCAGGAGAGTGTGTTAAGATCAAGGGAGTTGATAAAAGCAGTACAAATATAAAGTTTAAAACATTTAAAAACATACTATTGACAGATTACAAAGAGATTAGAAGAAGCCATGTAAGCATGACTGTAAAATATATAAAATATAGAAATAAAATATATATTCGTGATATTATGAAACAAACAATGAGTCACTTAAATGATAAAAGATATTATTTGGATCCTATAAGATCTATTCCTTTTCAGCCAATGTAATCTCATGGATAACATCTTCGTTTATTTTTTTCTTGCACTGTAGCAACACATTTCTAGTTTCATGCTGTTTACCATCTACGCCTATATCTGTCCTTATAATACTTACAATAATCATTGGGATTCTTGAAGAAATCAGTTACGAATTGCTGTCGAAATTCTAGTTTTTATGATTTAGATAGGTTTCTATAATATTCACTCTCTCTTGCGGCAGTGTGAATTTCGCTAATAGGCACAAATGTTTTTTCCTCAGTTTCTAAAAATTCATAATTCTCTTCAAAGAAGTGCGCGAACCAATTACAATTCTGTATGGATTCATTAGTGTTCTCAATTACGTTTTCCGATAGATATATTTCGCCTTTTGTTTGTTTGAAAATTTCTAGTAGGTGTTTCATCTCTGCAAACTTATATTTAGTCTTAAACTCCTCACTTTTCAAATATGTATCGGCCTTGTAAGTGTGTGTCTCAGGATCAATCATTTCGTTATCTGTTGTATATTTGCACGGGTAATTAATATAGACAATTCTCCTCTTCTCCGCATCTCCAATATTTTGTCTGAAGTCAGGCTTGTTGTTGCATTCGACTATCAGAGTTGCGTGTAAAACGACATTACACTGGCTTGAATATAAATTTCTACCATGGTAGCTTGGATAACCCCACCACCAGTTAGTAATTTTATTGATGCATTGTTCAAGACACCGCCTACTTCTTGACTGATAACCAACCTCTTTTTATTAATTTGTGCTAGGGCTGGTTGTGGCTTGTCTATTCTTATTGGTGAATTCAAAACATCAGGACTCAGTGGTGCTGCATAATCAGATTCTAGAGTTCTAAGAAGTAGGTTGTCCTCAACCCCCTTGCCATTTCCACCAGCGCCATCAAACATTATAAAGTTTTCAAAATTCTTACCCATTAGAGCTGTAACTATAACGGATTCCCAACTCTTTCTGTTCTCTGGATCTGGATGGATTTGGTTATGCAGATTAACAATGAAGCCATAGTCGTCATCACTCACTCTAAGTACATCCGAGTAATTATATCCCACCGATTTAGTAACGTAATCTTCATATCTATACTAGCGAAACTCACTTGTAATGAGGTCATATACTCCATCGTCAAACCCTAGCAAATTCCATTTCATGTCGAATTCAATTTCATTGTTAGTAAACCTCTCTTTGAACAAAGTAGTTACCTGTTTGAGTTTGTTGGCTCCTTGTATTGAATTTATATTCTTCATTGTGTTCTTTAGTTTCTTTTCAAGTGCTTTTAACTTCTCTTTATCATCAGCCTTCTTAATTGCAATTTCAAGTCTAGTCTTTCGGTGGTTTAACCCACTGCTAACAAGGTGTGATATTTTAAGAAATATGTCATTTATACTACTTAGTTCTCTCCACTTATCATCATCAAAATAGTAAATACCATCGCTATTGTAAATTATATTATTTTTCTTATATTCAAAAACAACGGTTATGTTAACGTCAGTGAAATTATCATCAAGATACTAAATCCTACCATAATAATCATTTTGCTTTTCCATTCCTTATATTTACCATAGTTTTCTTCACTAGCCCATTTCTTCAACGTACCGATAGTAAGTCTGTCCTGTGCATCAGCAGAGCTGGCACTGGTGCTATTCCACACTTTTTTACATGACTCGGAATCGAACTTATCATAATTTACTTTTGACCAATCAGTGAATACTTTGTAAATTTCATCACCACTGTCTATGTCGCGGAGTATGAGTGCTACCTTGTACCAAGAATCATAGTCTTGGTTTTTGTGTTGTATTATACTTAACAACCTTGAAACTCCTTCACAAGTGGGTGGTGGAACGGTGCTTTTTAGTGCTTGTTTATCGGGTTCTTGGTTTTCTGTTTTATCCTGTGGCTTAATTAATCTATTTATCTCCTCAAGAATTACATATGGCATGTCAATTAACCCTTCGGGCTATATGTTTGTATTCCTTCATTTCACCATCGACATAATAGAAACCTGGTGGAGCAAATACTAAAGCCGGAATATCAAAACCCACACTTTGTTGAATCGTTACTTTTAATCCATCTACCTTGTTAAAGTAAAAGTGGTGACCCTTGTTTGTCTGAACAATCCAATCACAATGAGTCATACACAGTTCATTCAACTCAGGGCATAGGTCAGCATTATCAATATCGATTATGGTTATACTTGAATTTCGAGTATCTATCCAAATCATGTTGTCTACCTCTGATCGAAATGGTGGGGAGGTTGAATTCCTATCTGCTTTGGTTGGCATACCTGACGGTATTTTTTTTGTTTTACTATTCCATGTTATACTGCAATTTCCGAATGTAAAATTACGTTCTCCATAGAGATTAATTAGTTTATCGTACGATTTTGTTTGTTTTAAATTTGTCAATCTTGGTGGTGGTGGTGCATCATGGTTTTGAAGTGGATCCTGTACGATCACAGGAGAGACACTTAAATCGTTTTGATTTTTTCCTTCCATTTTATTAAAAATAAATTCAACGATATATTTTATCGGTTTTAATGTACTTCTCAAAGGTTATGGGGAGTTTGAAAATGTTCGATTTCAGCATGACGAAAAATTCATCATTCCTTATGTGCTGTCTCGAAATCAATGCCCATTTATCAACATGTGCAAGATATACTCTGAATGAAAACAAATATGGGGGACATTTACAATCGGTGTGTTTTAATATTTCAGCTTTATATTCATCGTAAGCTTTATCAATTTCTGCAATTAGTCGAGACTTTCGAGTGTGGGTTTTAATTTGAGAAAATGATATAATAGAATCATAGTATTTTTTGGTAGAGCATTTCGTACACTTGGGTTATTAGCTTCCATTTTTTCTAGGAAAAATTTAGCCATGTAGTTTTCATTTTTCAAGTCACAAAGTATTTTTTGAATATTTGGAAACTAGCATGACCTCTTTGCTTACATTTTGACTCAGAGTTGTTTTTTGGCAGAGTAGGCAAACTTCACTCGATTGCCCCGAAGGGTCGCAGACATTCTGATTGCATTGACACAGGAATTCGGGTTCTATTCGCGCTACACATAAACAAGTTTGCATTGCAACAATATGGTCGGCTATAGCAAAGCAAGTAGGCAAACTTCACTCGATCGCCCCGAAGGGTCGCAGACACAGTCTGATGACTAACACAGGAATTCGGGCTTCTATTCGCGCTACACACAAACAAGCTCACACCGCAACAATATGGCCAGCTATTGTCTGACCCCCGTAGACTTGCCACTTCAATAGATACTGTAGAGGTTCTACCCCCGCTCACCCACTCAACATTTCAATCTGACCAATACTCGCGACCAAATCATCCGACCAAAAAAGTTTTAGCTTTGGTTTTGGTTTTGGATTTTGGCAACCAATTCTTTCTCTCCAGTTCGTCTATTTTTCTGTTACTAAAAATAGACAAAAATGACGAACATTACACATGCATACAATCTGAATGAATGGCAAACAGAAGACCCAGTAAAAGTATCGTGCAGAAGATGGGTGGTAGTTTTGTTATAGCTGACTGAATATCTAAAGCATTTCCTAGAAATAATGGTTTACTGAAGGCCATTTTATGTATTTAAAATTTACTATCGTTAAATTGGATGACACTTTCATATTGTATATACCTGAAATTGCATTGAATTGACCCGTGAATCCAACTTTTCTCATGGTTTTAGAGCTGGAATCGTGAAAATTGCACCTTTTCAAAATATTTGAAAAACACAAAAATCGCTGTTTTCAGACCATTTTCACCTGTTTTTAGTCATTTTTCACTTATTTTTGTGATTTTAAAAATGAGTGAGGGCATGAGGGCGAGGGCGCCCTCCTTTTTTAAAAGTATAAAAATTCTGAAAAATCTGTGTTCTGCGAAATATTCCACATGCCAATGCCCACACATGCCCTCACCCTCAACACCCTCACACAATATATATATATATATATTATATATTTATCTCAGACACCTTGCAACTCTGACCTCCTGGTAGTAGTAGTGTGATATAAGGGGCTGAGTCATCCAGCGAGCTGGCGCGCACTGCGCCCGAGCAATAAGTGTGGCTCAGACCTTTATATCATACTACTACTAATTGAATATTTTTGTCTTTTAGTGCCTTCGGATGACAATGTCAGTGCTAATTGACTTGTCTAAAAATTCGATATTGACAAGCGGTGGTCTAAAATGCTAAAAAATCATTAAGAAACTATAGTTAGTACGTCACCTTTTCAGTCAGAGTGCCGGCAAGGACCCCGAAGCTACCCGGGTGCTGCATTCGCACCACAGGCAGCCGGGCACCGGCGCCATCTGGCAGCACTCGACAGAGCACCTTCGACACAGACGAATCCGTATCGCTGCTGACAGCGCCACCCGGACAATGTATGAACAGCCGCACGTGACACGCCGACCAGCTGACTGCTAACGGCAGACGCGGAATCGATGGCTTCTTCCGGCGAGTGTCCAAATGATTAGCCAATACTAACATTGGTATTATGTCTGCTGAACTGAATTTGGTTAGTTTATTAGCTATGCAGAAGTAATGTAAGATATTTGAAGTGTGTGACATTTTTAAAGACAAAATTTGATAACTCACCGAAGTTCAATGCGCGCTCTGAAATAATTTAATAGTTACATGTAACTTCTAAACATACTTTCTTCGTGCACAATTTAAAGAATGCATACTACTTCTAGTAGACATGTAATTATACATTCTTAATCAACTTACCCAATAACGTCTTTCAACGGGATCCACTTGGCGCATAGAGACTCTTCGTCCGGTTTGTTCTGCAGTTGAAATTGCGGTTGTATGATATAAATAATTTATAAGTATCTCAGACAGCATCGTGATAGTGCTCATATTTGCTGACAGACTGGTTAAGATTGAGATAGCATAAAATAAGATTAAGATAGACTGAAAATCGACAAAACGCCGAGCGAGTGCCCGTCCTCTGCATTGGAGCGCCTGCAGTCAAAAGCAGCGCCTAAGAGTCAGTTTGAGGCGTTTTATTGTTTGCGACTCTGAAACAACACTGGGGTGATGCAAGTGACTTTGGTGCACTTCTGTAATGACTCTGGAGCCGTAGATTCGTATCCTAGGAGTCTAAAAGCGCGTCTGCATCAATTTATGAATTATAGAATCGCATTTCGCATTTACATGTATAGCAACTCTAATTTAGTCTTACTTTTTCTTACTAGTCTTACTTAGTTTTTTGCGAATCATTTTACGATTCTACAACCATGCGCTCGTGGCTCAACAGTCGCCTCTACAGTCATTTGAGTCGGTAAAAAAGTCACAAGAGTCGTCAGAGGCACTCACTAGTGAGTTGTTTGCAATGACTCTTTTGCGATTCTTGTCACGGTAACGTTTTCAAAGGGTCGCTTAGACGCTTAGACGAATCAGACCTGTTGCTATTCGAGCGAGTCTGTCAGCGTCCAAGTGTTACGCTCGTAGCTCGTATAAAACAACGCCAACTTCTAAAGGTCAAGGCCAAAACTAACCTCTAATCAACAACCTCTACCAAAGCAAAGCTAGTCTCCAACCTCAAGCTTCGAAATTTAATAGGTCGTCTGACCAGTGCAGTGTGGTTGGCGAACGCAAAATATAATTCCTTGTTAAATTAACTACAAGAAATCTATCAGAGTCAACATGCAAATCAAGTTTTTAACTTAAGTATATATACACTGAAGATGGTTTTGTGGCCAAATAATTGACTAGAAGAAAAAAAACAGCAAACTTGCCTTCAACTTTCCGCCGACAATTTCGCCAAGAAAGTTGACGCGAATCCAATGACAGTCGCGGCATTCGATGCTGACTAATAGGCGTGGCTCGAATTGCAGTCCAACCTCTTCGAGGAATTCGCGCTTGACCGCGTCCTAGAAAACAGACGAAATGGCAGGAATTTTTTATACCGTAAGAAAAATTAGCGCTGTTTTAGCGTCGGTTTTTGGTCTGAGAGTCTTTTTAGACGCGTTTCTAAAACTGCGACTCTGTAACCCTCTTGTCACGGTAACATCTTCATCCTGCATCCATCTGGCTGTTTTAGTCGAAATACTCCAAGTTGTCTACTTTTTTGGTGTTCCAAATGCCAAAGCGTTTGGAAATGTGATTCATTGGTCTGGGATGTACCAGTGTTTTGGTTTGAATAAATTATGAAAGGATTTATTCAAAGGATTAAAGATTTACATGCTTTAAACCAAGGGTCGAGAAACTCCGGCCCGCCAAGCCTCTCTATCCGGCCCTCGGGTCCTTTGAAATTTCACAATAGCAATCCGGTCCGCTCGAGGTTTGTGTCTCTTCTCAGCTCTCTTTTCAAATCTCATATCTTTTCTCTTCTCTCTCGTCTCTCGTCTCTTTTCTCTTCCCTTTCCTCTCCCCTCTGGCCCGCAGTCCTGTGCTAGATTCTGTATCTGGCCCTTTAGGTAAAAAAAGTTTATTAAACAATATTTTCAGGGACACAAACAGTGTTTCAGATAGGCAAGATGATTCTCTTGAATGCACACTAATGCTTTACTTTTTAAAGATCAATGTTTGCAGATCATTTAAAATAATGGTAAATAACTATTGCAGTTATTGCTTACTTCCAATGACTCATTAAGTTCGAGTCTGCCAGCCGGCAGGTACCAGAGGCCTCGGGCAGATGGTTTGGCCTCCTGGATCATTGCAACGTCGCGGTTGGCAGAGAATACTATGCCGGAAACGATCACAGCTTTGCTGCGACCCAGCTTTGGAATGTCGTGGTCTAGACCTGACCGTGAAAATGTGACACTCGTTAAATTACAGTATAATTTTCTTAAAATTTTTAGCAGTAATTGTTTAACAAATGTAGTATGCTTGAAATACAAGGTAGCTATGTAAATTGCGTCTGCAATTCATCTGCAAGTCATCTGCGTCTATGCCCCAACGGCCCCTCGGACCAGCGAAGATCCATCTGAGACAGAAGCCCTTTACGACACCCTGGGCTGCACGCTTGATTCCCTCCCTGCTCGTGATTCTGTCATTGTCGCTGGTGACTTCAACTCGCCACTGCCAGCTGACGGCCGCTTGGTAAAGAACAGCTGTGGCACCCCCAATGCCAACTCTCCTTTTCTATCTAGTTTTATCCAGGCCAGAGATCTGATAACTGTCAACGGCACCTTGCAACAGCGCTTCAGCAAGCTCCCAACTTTCTCTGGTCCCAACGGGCGAACCACTCGGCTGGACTGGATTCTCTGCCCAATTGGTCTGAGGTCCAGGGTGCGCAGAGTCCTCAATATCCGCCCCGACTGCGTTCAATCTGATCACCGCCTGGTGGCATGCGACTTCGACCTGCACTGGCAAAAGCTCCGGCCTGCGCCACCTCACCCGCTCTGGGCCGACCTGAGAAACCCGGACACGCGGCAGGCCTTCCTTCGCAAGCTGCTTGCCGCCACTCCTGCTCCAGCCGAGTCCTTCGAGTCTTTCCATCACGCTGTTGAGGATGCTGCAGCGCTTCTCCCACGGAGACAGGCAAACCATCCAAAGACACTGTGGGACCGCGATCCCGTCATCTCCCAGGCAAGGCGGCATGTGCAGAGCACTGCTGCACTCCACGGCCATGACAGCGACCAGTCCAGTGCTGCCAGGGACGAGCTGCAGCGCATCTACGCCCAACGGACTGAAGCCTTCATCGAAGAGGTTGTGAGCGAAATCCAACTCGCCACTGACAACTGCCGCCATAGCGCTGCCTGGAGGGCCATCAACCAGCTGACAGGCAGGAAACCCAGGCCCAGCACCATCGTCGGCGCCGATTCCACCGAGCACCGCAAGGCTCTACTGGCCGCCCACTACCGCGAGGTGCTCAACGCGCCCGCTCCAACTGCGCCTCTTCTGCCAATCCCGGACTTCACTCCAGCCCAGCCGAGCGCCTTCAACACCGGCCCCATCACTGCAGGCGAGGTTGACCGAGCACTGAGGACCATGCGAGCTGATGCCGCCGCTGGGGTGGACGCCATCCCTCCCAGGGTCCTGAAGCTGCCCGAACTCACCCCAACCATCACCAGCCTGCTGAACAAACACTGCAGCCTTGGAGGCAACGAGACCGCCTCAGCTCCTCAGCAATGGCGCACCTCCAAGATCGTCTCCATCCCGAAGAAAGGCGCCTCCACCAGCCTGGACAACCAGCGGGGCATCGCACTGGAATGCACAACGCCGAAGCTGCTGAACGCAATTCTGCGCAACCGCCTGCTGCCCGGCCTCAACCCGCTGCTGCTGAGCCTCCAAAGCGGCTTCCGCCCGGGTAGGTCCACCACCGAGCAGGTTGCCACCATCCGCTCTGTCATCGAGGCCTGCAAGACCCGCCAGCGCTCCGTGTCAATCATCTTCGTCGACTTTCGCAAGGCGTTTGACTCGGTGTCCAGGCCTGCGATCGCGTGGCTTCTATCGCAATATGGCGTGCCTGCTGCGCTGGTGAGTGCGGTGATGGACCTCTACCGCGACTCCAGGGCTTTTGTCATGTCGAGCGACGGCCCCACAGAAGAGTTCGGCACCAGCTCAGGCGTTCTTCAGGGTGACACGCTGGCTCCTCTGCTCTTCCTCGTGGTTGTGGACTACGTGCTTCGTCGGTCCCTCCGCGAGGATGACAGCTACTTGCTGGTCCCACGCCGAAGCTCCAGACACCCTGATGTTTCGCTTCCCGCTCTCGCGTATGCTGACGACATCGCGCTGCTCTGCCGCGACCCAGCTGCGGCCCAGCGCGCTCTCACAAGGCTGTGCGACGAGGGCGCCCGTGTTGGGCTGCTGGTGAATGCTCGCAAGACGGAGGCGCTGCACGTGGGCACGAATACCGCCCCAACTCTAACGCTGCCCAATGGAGATCGCATCGCGGTGTGCGAGGACTTCCGGTACCTCGGCGCCCTGGTGATGAGCCCCGATGCGATTGTCTCCGACAGGAGGAATCAGGCCTGGCGCGCCGCTCACCTCCTCAGGAACGTTTTTAATTCAGCTGCCAGAGACGACCTGAAGGTGCGCCTGTTTCGCACGGCCGTCGAGCCGATTCTTCTGTACGGCATGGAGGCTGTGCCGCTGACCGAAACGCGAGAGCGAGCCCTAGACGCGCTTTACCGATCGCTGCTGCGCTACGCGCTGGGCGTGCACTATCCGGATCGCCTGCCGACCAACGCTCTGATGGCCCGCGCCGGAACTCCGCCCCTGAGTGCCATACTGCGCCGGCGCCGCCAGATGCTGCTGGGCCACTGCCTACGGACCCTGGGTCGCGGCGCGCCCGTCCCTCTGGCCCTGGCCATGCTGCACCGGCCGACCGAACAATTGCGCCGTGGCCAGGCTCGCACTGCCACCCTAATGAACTGCCTCATCGCTGACTTGCAGGCGCTTGAGCTGACCCCTCAGGCTGCTGCTGCCTGCCCCTCCCGCCTGTTCTGCGAACGCGTGCGCGCAAGGGGCCTCCCCTCTGCGTCTTAATATATATATAATATATATATGTAAATTAATTGTAATCTAAAGTACAATCAAGGTTATCAAGTAAATGTTGAATTACCTAAGAATTTATTGTCAATTGCCAGATCATCTTGACTGAACTCTTTTGAAAGCTTATATGGCTTATTGCTGAGAATGTCTTGTAACTCCTTTGTGAGCTTCAGGTCTAAGGCATCTTTGTGCGCCATATAAACAACTCTGAAAAGTTGAAGTTTTAAAATCAATGAAGAGTAGCAAAATTTTCTAATTAAAATGTTAAGTCCAAATTTAATTTAACTTAAATTTTTAACACTAATATATTTTACTAGTAGTCTAGAGCTGAATTTCAGTAAAAAAGCAAAAATTTGACTGGAAACAAAGATTTTTAAGAAATTGAAATCTAACCAAGGGTTTTAGATAAAAAGAAGTTTCTATAGGCATTTTATTAGTATCATGCAATTCAAATAAACATATGCTTATTGGCTTTAGTTATAAAAGAAACAATAAATCCAGTTCCTGATTGTTCAAATACATTAATACGAGTACTAGGCCCCTAGCTAGATACATCATGATTTTTTTCAATAACTATATATTTAACTTTATGTGTATATTGATTTGTAAAAAATACCTAAATTTATTCATCCTTACATAGTTATATATATAGAAAGGTGTACTATAAGATCTAGCCAAAACTTTACAGCTAGTAGTAAAAAATCTTAGTCTCAATGGTGATTGGCTTAAACCCTGAATGCTAAATCTATACAGTATATACTATACTATCAAATATTACCCAATTAAAATTAAAGTATCTGCTATTTCACCTAATAACTCAAATTATACATTCGTTTAATCTGTTTCGAATTTTCAAAATGCGCATAGCAAATTAGAGTACTCATGATAAAACTTGCTTTTTACATTATTACTTGTTCACATACTTCTTCAAACTTACATTTTGTTTGAAGTTATAAGTTCGAAGTTTAAAGAAGCAGTTAAAAGTTCAATATGAAAATGGAGTGCAAACAGAAGCAAACTTAACACGTTCGGTAAACTGCTTCAGTCAGAAGTAAAGTTTAACACGCAATGGCCCCGACTGAAAAATTAATTAAAATTGCCAACATCAAAGCAAGTTAAATTCGCGCAAACTGTTGAATGTTTAATTTGATACAGTATCTCGATAACGCCAAAATCGGCGTGATATAACGAATATTCATAGAAATGTGCCCCATAGGCTTCCAATTAGCTTTTAGATATAAAAATGGGCACCTGCACGTTCCATCATAAGCATAGGAAACATTCAAACAGTGGTAGGTCGAACAGGCTTGGCGGAATACATCTGTTAAATCAGTAACTCTTCAAAACCGAAAAATAGTTAAGTAGGCAAAAATCGGATGTTTGTAGCCTTCAATACCTCTGCGTTCTCGCGCAGGCAAACAAAAACAAACCACCACTTAGCAAAAAGCACGCTTACCAAAATCACGACCTTTTTAATTAATATTTAACGTGGGGGTGAGGTTAGCAGAGGGAAAGAGGGGGGTTGGCTCATGTACATTAAATAAAGAAAAAATACATGTACAATTAAATTAGTAAAAACCCCAAAAATACGAGCTCGTATAACAAAATATGAACCTCCAGAACAACATCAATAAGACAAACGTTATTTAGTTCATAGCATATGACTACTTGTACATTGTTAATTATATGTACAGTTAATAATTTAAAAAACAGTTCGATTCTCTTATCAAAAGTGGAGTATGCCACTAAATGCCATTAACTCTTGGCAGGTCGACGAATCAAGAAATGAGAAATATCCTTTTAATTGATCCTATTCATGCATAAATTGTCTCGTACATCGAGATTAAAAGATCTGAATGCGTACTTTTATCCAATGATGGCTTTTATTTCTCTTTTCATTGTAAATTAAGTTTCATTCTTATATATCTTTCCGAATGTACTGCAATTGTAAAGAATTTGAAAATCCATTCATTATCCATTCCATTCACTTTTATTATCATGAATCAATGCAATGAATAAAAATACTACCAGCTGGCGAGATTGAAAACTCTTGGTGCTATATAATATATACAAGTAAAATCATGCAACTGACTGAAGCAATATGGGTGCTAGAATTGTGTACTAATTGATTCCAAGGTTTAAAATTAAGCGTTAAATTACGTATATACATGTAACTTAACTGCATTCACACGTATCGCACGTGTCACATGCATGCATCAATAATAAAGTTTTTTCATCGAAAGAGTTTCCTTATATACGCTGTGTGTACCGAACTTAGCAGCAAGAAAGCTTTATTGACAAAGTATACAGATGTGAAGACAATATTTGCTCCGGAACCATTTGTATGAGCACTGCACATGTATACGCATAACTTATGCAAAAAAAGGATACTTTTACATGCATGAATTAGCTAAGTTCTCAGCATCCAATCAAAATAGCACGCCCATATAGGACCTGCATAAAAACTCCCATTGCCTGATATCAACATTTATCTTCAAAAGCAGATGCAACAAATAAAAAAGCTTTTTTTATAAACGGTCCAATTCAACCTATGAGCGACTGTTTATCATATTGCATGAAATGCATGCACAAGCACGCAGCTTGTTGATGCATCATCAGCTTGTGCTTACTGTAGCAATACTCTTCAGCATCGTTTATGATAATAAGTTCAAATAAACCATACCTGCATGTAACAATGATCATATTCCTGCACGGTCACGAGTGCGGGAATGACATCTGCACGAGTGCGCGCTAGCGCACGAGTGCACGATGTCCTTCACGCACGAGTGAACGTGAAGGAATTCCATTGTCGGATGATTCATCGTGCAGGAATGCACAAAACCGTGCAGGAATGCATTCTGCGCCTAATGCTTTTTCAGTGAGATTTTACCATAGACATCCATTCCTGCACGCAAAAGAGTGCAAGAATGCCATTCTTGCATGGAAAATCAGCCGACAATGATGACGCTCCTTTTGGTTCTGCTGTCTCTGCAAGCTCCAGCTGCGATGCAAGACGCCTACAACCTGATCACCGGCTACCTGTGCATCAGGAGCGACTTTAATTCATTGAGACTCCAGGTGGCTCGCACTCTGAGATCGGGTGCGCCGCTCTGTGCAACCGAAACCGGCGCTGTCAGGCGTTCAGCCTGGCTGACGGTCCGTGCCAGCTGTTCGTGTTCGACAAGTGCAGCAAGTCGGTGAGGGACTGCGGCTGCTCCAGGAGAGGCCGGGTGTTTTTGAAGCAGCAGCCGGGACTCGAGGCGGGCGCGCTGTGTCCGTCTGGCTACGGAGACGACCTGTGCGGAGTGAAGTACAAGGTGTACAACACCACTAGAATCTGGTCAGAGAGCAGACAGAAGTGCGAGTCGGAGAGCGGTCTGGTGATCATGGCGGATGTGGTGGACGCTACCGAGATGAGCCACGTAGACGAGATTCATGGTGTGCGCAGTCCTGAAGCGCCTTTCTACCTCGGAGGGTTTCAGCCAGCCGGCAGCGCTGAACCCGCCGGAGGCTGGCACTGGGTCGGCTGCAACATCCCCATTGACGGCAGCCTGTGGTGCAAACCTGATCCCAATAACGGTGGCGGAAGTGAAAGTTTTGTAGCTCGCGTACCGAACGTAAAAAACCTGGTCGATGTTCCGGAAAATTACGCCTTGAATGCCTTGTGCGAGTGTGTGTCGCCATTTAACTGACTAAACTAACTGCATCATCTGCATGCGTGTGAAGCAGATATTGAGCAAAGCCTTTTTCTAAGTTTTCATGACAATAGATAGCTTGATGGTTTTTGAAATATTGTGTGCACATCTAAATTAAAGAACAACTTTTTGTTGGAAAAAGTGAACAAGTGCAGCAGCTAGTAAATGTAAAAAAATATCCAGGAAAATAAATAGAATGGATAGCTAAATCTAAAATCGAGTTCTTCATTATTATTTTGGTCTCCAGATTTATTTGTTAGTAAAATTAAAAATTTTCCAGCAAAATCTCGACTGGTACGAGCGTATTGCAGTGGTGAAACAGCAATTTCTATGCTTTTCGACTTAGTACCTTATGTGGACTGCATGCGACGCATATAAAAACAAGGCATTTAAAACTCAAGTCTCATTCACATCGCCATGAAGGAGCCAGAAAATCGCTCGACCAATGTACAAACCCGTGCAACATTCCGACGTTAATCGTCGTACCCGACATGGATGGACGCGTCGCTGACAAAAGGGTACTTCTTCTTCAGACTCTTTTTTGTTCCCCTGAATTTAAAACCAATTACCTTCGTTAGTTTTTAATACAATTTTAATATACAGAGCATCGTCACTCATCGGCATAGTGTAAAATTGTAAAATTACCAAAATTATTGTACGGGTAAGCGATGGAGAGGTTTAAAAATGTACTACGCCGCGTGATCAAATAAAATCTGGGTCCGTTTGATCGCAGTTGAAACGGGCAATTGCCCATTAGCGCTACTTTTAGCTCAGAAATCTTACGAGTCATACAAAGACTGACCGAATCTACTGCTAGCCATTAAGCTTTTATTGAAGTTTGCCGGCTTTAAACTTTTACCTTTCAGTTGTATAACATAGGGAGCTGGAATTTTTCACAAAAAGTTACTTAAAATGGATCCATCGCTGTTTTCAATTCTTTTATTGACACTTTTTAATCGCTTGACAAATGATGGGTATCTGTGACACTGAACTGGACTAGAGTTTTACGGCTGATATCGAATCGTTCCTCTGTACCATGCGATGGTAGATGCAGGCTTAACTGCGGCTCAAATATGATCGTATTTAGTGGTGTCTTTTACTGTGTTTGATGTCTGTTTGCACAAATAGATGACGCCGCGCCACCGGTCCCCGCCCACTAAGGCGGGTGCTTGATTCGCCTCAAATGACATTAACCAGCATGTGCATACCAATTGGCGCTGTTAGGTAAGAAAGTTGGCGATGGACTGCTCCCTCCAGAAGAAGCCGGGTGTTTGTGATACAGCAACCCGGACTGGAGGCGGGCGCGTCGTTTTCTCGGGCGCGTCGGAAGGGGGTATACTGCAGCTTAGAAATGCTCCTGTTAGTGATGAGTTCTTGTTGGGCTTAAGACGGATGGCGCAGTCAAAGTGGGATCATAACTCTGCTTAATTAATACTATAGGCGAATATAGAATGTAGTTTTGTGTACATTTCTCATACTCAAATGTATAAAATGCCACATAATTGCAGTACTGGGTAAAAACGCTGACTTCAAAATACAGGTAGGGTATACATGCAAAAACAAAGAGGGATACGGCATGCAAAAGTCACGTTGTTTAGGTTACCGGTAATCTATGTACCCATTTGTGTTGTAGAGAAACATTTCATTGTCCCTGTTCTATTTATGTCTCTATCAATGTATTTTATGTACCTATTTTATCTATGTATCAACGAATTCAACTGTATTACGTCATGCATTTATGTCTTTGGCAGGTGAAACGTTTCATACCGCTAATAGAGCTTTTAAATATTAATGTCGCGAATTCCCAAGTATGACTGTCGACGACATTATTTTAAAGCGATTAAGACCGAATGAATGTTCGAATTTAGCTTGTAGAAGAAACTTTTCCAGTGTCCTTATGAAGTTATGAAGTCGCAAACCCATCAGTTTGAGCCATGGACGACGCATTAATGGTTTAGAACGAACCTTTTGAATGCTAATTAATTAGATAAGCAATGTGTAATTTTTGTCAGATAATTAGCCATTAATGTGCTCTGGCTATGATAGCAATCTTTAGTGTTTTGTCTCACTTGTTGTCTAGACCATTTGACAATATAGTCTAGTAGTTGAGCGTCGAACTCACGACTAAAAGGTCGGGGGTTCGATTCTCGACCCGCTTGGAACAATTTGTGTCCTTGAGGAAGACACCTACCTCTGCATTTCTTCAGCTCACCCAAGCTGTAAAATGGGTGCTTCACATAGGAGAAGTTGATAGAGAAATTTCATAGAAAAAATATAGAATCCAGAAGTGCACATAGCTTACGCTGGTACAATTTTCATGAGGAAAATCGAGTTTTTATTTTGATTCTTTCCTTGCGTACTACTGAGTAGTAAGGAAAGAATGTAAAGTGAAAATGTTAAATAAATAAGACAGCCTGCTTATAGGATCATATAGAGCTTTAAAGTGCTGTACTTATAAGCAAAATTTCGGATTTAAAAATATTTAAACAAATTTTAACGAAAAATTGTTTACAAACAATCGAGAGATTTTAAAGCTTCCAAGGTCCCAATCTTAATTTTATAACTTCTTAAAACCAATTCCATTTATTTTTGTTAAATTTATTGACTTCAATTAATACAATTTTACGTCAAAATCATCATTTCAACAAATATTGAATCCCTACCTATCAAACGAGGAACTGAACACCACATAGAAAGAAATTTTCACCTATTAATTTAAATAAAAGCGTCCAATATGAGTGTCGTACTTGATACTTTTAAAAAAGGTTCCCAATGGTTCCTTTCAGAATTTTCGGCATAATGTAAACTGCATGCTTTTCTTCTAGGCCACGGTTGATAGGCAAGATTGAGTTGATGTCGCTTGAATGTTGTCGGGCTTAATCTAAAATTTGAAGGTTTTTGCTGATGTACTATAGTGGTTGCTAATATACTCATTGGACATGTTTCAGCAGAGATTACTCACAATCAAAATCCCATCCAGGAGCAGTTTTACCGCCTTTCTTGCCGCCCTTCTTGCCCTTTTTTCCCTTCTTGCCCTTTTTTCCTTTCTTGGCCTTCTTTCCCTTCTTGGCCTTCTTTCCTTTCTTGGCCTTCTTTCCTTTCTTGGCCTTCTTTC
Organism: Macrostomum lignano; assembly: GCA_002269645.1. Lineage (NCBI taxonomy): Eukaryota > Metazoa > Platyhelminthes > Macrostomidae > Macrostomum > Macrostomum lignano. The sequence goes on from NIVC01003326.1 coordinate 33,140, forward strand.
CTTTCTTGGCGCCTTTCTTTCCGCCCTTCTTGGCGGCTTTCTTGGATTCCTTCTTGGCGACCTTCTTGGCGACCTTCTTGGCGACCTTCTTGGATTCCTTCTTGGCGACCTTCTTGGCGACCTTCGTGGCGACCTTCGTGGCGACCTTCGTGGCGACCTCCTTGGCAATCTTTTTAGTTTTTGCATCCCCCTTCTTGCCGGCTTTCTTGCTTGTCGCCATTGCAAGCATGTTGTTTCTAGTTGGAGCCGATTCGCCGACTAAAAGACAGATTAGATTAGAAAAGTTTTGACTTAACTAAATGCTTGGTGAGATGCGTCGTAGAACGCGCAAACTACATGGATCATCATAGAATTTTACTTACGGCAGATGGCTGCAACGGCCACGATAGCTAGTAGAAAGATGAGCTTCATCACTGCTAAGATTTAGTTAGTGTTAAGATATTCCACTAGAAACCAGGAGAGTTAAACTGAAGTGAATTAGCCGGGAGCTTTGCGGGCGAGCCTGCAGGTTCTTAAAATGGTTTCGATTATTCCTAAGTCAAAAAACCAGCTGCTATCGACCAGAGAGACTCAGCCATGCCGCTCCACGTCCTCCCTGCATGCATGGACTTCGACACTACCAAAGTTACTTCGTCATGCATTCAGGAACTGCAGTCTATAGCTTTGGACCTTTTTGGGAATTCCCCGTGACTGCCCACTGCACCATGGCGCGGAG
>NIVC01003327.1:0-55000 GCA_002269645.1 Macrostomum lignano
AAGAAACAGAAATTATCGATCGCGCGTGACTCTACAGGCGTACGCAAAGCTTACAAAGTACGCAGTGATTTAGAAATTGATACAGATTAGTTGCGCGCTTACTACAAGTAAACGTGAGAATACACAATTGGAAATTTTTAAATAAGAAATTGTAAGGAAAATTGTAGTCCAACGGCCCTTTTGCGGGACCACTTTAAACTAGCAACGTCACAACGTGACATTTTGGCGGTTGAATTTTTCGATCGTGTAACAATTTACTGTTAAATATCAAATATAAGCGCGGGTTGCCCTAAGTGGAGCTCGCACTTTTTTTCCGGCAAAAATTCTTACCTGCCACGTACTCGTGTTTCCTGTGTTAGTCTGTTGAGACACCACATTGGCGACGAGGATGAGCGGACCCAGCCTTCCAGCACCAGCGTCTTTCCTTCCCGTGAGCGGCCAACCGGCAGTCCCGTGGCCACGATGGCTGGACGCGTTCGAATTCTTCTACACGGCATCCCAGTTTCGCGAGCCGGAGGGCAATCCGAGGCAGAACCCACAAAGAGGAATCTACTGCTCCACCTGCCGCTCGGATTCGAAGGCCAGCGCATTTCCAAGGCGAGGCAAGCACTCACGGAGGGAGATTCCTTCAAGGAGACGAAGGCAAAGCTGGACGGGATCTTCGGAGAGAAGCCCAACGTGATGGTGGCTCGCTTCCGATTCCGCCAACGACACCAGCTGCCCGGCGAAGACGCGGAGTCCTTGGTGGCCGCGCTCAGGGAGCTGGCCGAGCCCTGCGAGTACGGAAATCTCCGAGACCAGCTCATCAGAGACCAACTGGCAGAGAAGACTGGCAGCGCTCGCATCCGGGAGCGACTGCTGACGGAAGACGCGGCTACTCTCACGCTGGAAAGGGCCCTCGCCATCGCCGTCACCATCGAGAAGGCGTCAAAAAGCTGTCAGGCTCTGATGGGCACAACGGAGCCCGTGCACGCGGTCCGGCAGGCGCAGAAGCCAAAGGCGAACCATTCAGCCGCGGCGCTGCTGCGGACGCAAGGCGACGGCAACTGCCCAGCGAAGGGGCAGTCCTGCAACAACTGCGGCAAGATGAACCATTTCAGCCGTTGCTGCCGGAGCAAGGCGCTCCAAGTTGACCGGCCAGGCTCAGGACGGCCCGGACGAGGCGGTCACTATATACGCCGTGCAGGGAGACGGTGAGATCCGTGCGCAGCTGCGGCTCGGACAAGCAGAGGTGCGGTCAATACTCTGATCGACTGCGGCGCCAAGGTGTCACTGTTGAACGCCGACACGGCCGCGCTCCTGACCGACGTGCTACCTCAGCCGACAACGATGAAGCTGCGCGCATACGGCGGCAAGCTGATCGATCTCGTGGGCCAAGCGGTGGTTCCCGTTAAGCACAACAATTCCGCTCGCTGCAACACCTATTCTACATCGCGAAGCACGGCGACAACATCGCAGGTCGAGACCTCATGGATAAGCTTGGTTTCCATGTGAGCCTCTCCGAGGACGTCAGCGAGGTGAACAGCGTCGCGGAGCAGCTAGAGGCGCGGTTCCCAGCGGCCTTTAGCGAGCAGATCGGCTGCTGCAGCGGAGCCGTGCACAAGCCCGTCATCGACCCCTCCGTGCCGCCAGTGCGCCAGCCTGTGCGTCGTCTACCGCTGGCCAAGCAGCAGCTGGTGGAGGCTGAGCTCGACAAACTGGAGGCGGCTGGCATCATCGAGCGAGTCGACTCGAGTCGCTGGGTGTCAAACCTGGTGACCACCACCAAAAAGGACGGCAGCATCAGGGTCTGCGTCGATATCCGGGAGCCCAACAAGGCGGGGATATGCGATCAACACCCGATGCCCCAGCTGGACGACATCGCTGCCAAGATCAAGGGGGCCAAAGGACAGATCTTCAGCAAGGTGGACCTGAAGGCCGGCTACATGCAGATAGAGCTGCACGAGTCTTCGCGCGACCTGACAGCCTTCATCACGCACAAGGGCCTATACAGGTACTGCCGAGTGCCGTTCGGTTTGACGTCAGCGCCTGCGGCGTTCCAGCGCATGCTCGACGATCTGGTGGCCGACCTGGACGGCGTGGAGCACATCCTCGACAATTTCATCATCTTCGATGCCACCACGACGGAGCACGACCGCTGTTTGGAGGCTCTACTGCGGCGACTCAGTGACAGGGGCTTGACAGTGAACAAGCAGAAATGCGAGTTCCGACGGCCGCAGATCGAATTCTTCGGCTTCCTAGTTTCCGGCGACGGGTTCCGTGTTGGCGATTCGCGTACGCGTGCTTTCGAAGAGATCCGGGCTCCAACCTCCCAGAAGGAGCTGCAGTCGTTCCTGGGCGCCGCCAACTTCCTCAGGCGTTTCATCCCACACTTCTCGGACACCACGGAGCCGCTGCGCAAGCTGCTTAAGGCCGACGCGGAGTTCAGCTGGTCCGAAGAGTGCCAGCATTCTTTCGACGCGCTGAAGCAGGCGGTCAGCAGCCCGCCAGTTCTGGCTTTGTTCGACCCCGCAGCCGTCACGATTGTCACTACGGACGCCAGCTCAGTCGCCCTGGGCGCCCAGCTGTCCCAGCTGCAGGACGGCGTCGAGCGGCCGATCGCCTTTGCCGCCCGAGCGCTCACAGAGACCGAGCGGCGCTACGCAGCCAACGAACGAGAAGCCCTGGCGTGTCTCTGGGCCATGGAAAAGTGGCACTTTGAGCTCAGAACGGATCATCAGTCTCTGCGGCAGCTGCTGATGGGACCCAGCGGCACCGGGCACCGGCCGCTCCGCATCCACAGGTGGTGCGATAGGTTCCAACAGTATGATTTCCACGTCCGCTATCTACCCGGCATGGCCGACCTCCTGTCCCGGTGGAGCAACGGCTTCGACATGAACTTCGTCCAGCTGCCCGACACCGCGATGCCCAGGGTGCCTGCGTTGTCACTGTCCGAGCTGGCGGAGGCGACGACCAAGGACGAGACGCTGCGACGGGTGCGGCAACACGTGCTAAACGGTGACTGGCCCAGGCGCACAGCAGACCCCGAGCTCAAGCCGTACCTGCTGGCGCGACAACACCTAAGCGTCTGGCACGACGCTTCCTGCCTGGCGTTTCAGGAGCGAGCCGTCATTCCGGCGGAGCTGAGGCGCGGCGTCTTGGAACAGGCGCACACCGGACACCCAGGCGTGGTGCGCACAAAACAGATCCTGCGAGAGTCCGTTTGGTGGCCGCGACTCGACGCTGACGTCGAAACCTTCATCAGGGGCTGCGGCGCGTGTGAGACGGCGCAGAAGAACTTCAAGCTGCACCCAGCGCCGCTGCAGCCGATCGAGTGGCCCGCGGGTCCGTGGGAGGAGATCGCCGTCGACATCGTCGGTGAACTGCACGAAACGCCGCAATCGTCCCGGTTCCTGCTGGTGGCTACGGACCTGCATAGCAAGTGGCCGGAGGTCTTCGCCACGGCTAGCGTCACAACCGAAACCGTCTGCAAGGTGATGTGGTCCCTGTTCGCTCGCTGGGGTCTCTGCAAGAAGGTCATAAATTTATTCGTATATTGTATTGTGAAACGTATTTTTAATCGCGTGACATTTTGGCGGTTGAATTTATCGATCGTGCAACAATTTACTGTTAAATATCAAATATAAGCGCGGGTTGCCCTAAGTGGAGCTCGCACTTTTTTCCGGCAAAAAGTCTTACCTGCCACGTACTCGTGTTTCCTGTGTTAGTCTGTTGAGACACCACACTAGTGTCTTTTTGCTGTCAATCTCGAAGTCATAGCCGATGATAAGGGACAACTGCTGGGACTTGATCGCATTGGCTATGCAGGTACAGAGGGGACTGGTGCAGGGGATTCTTGCGGTGGCGAGCCTATGGGGTAGCTACATGTAGTATTACATTGCTAAATACGAGGAATTGTGCGTTTGGTTTTCAACGTGCTAACCAGCCTCTCGTAGCGCTGATGATAGACTAACTCGAACCTCAGAGACCGCATGATTCAATACCCGAGCCGCTTGGCGAATCTAGAGTACACAGAGTACATCTCTAGCGCAGATTTTGCAATATTGGCAATTTTGCTAACTGATTTGATAGATTGATTGACTGAGAACTGCCTTGCCATTGGTCCACTGTGACCGGCGCCTACTAGCTTAGCTGCTCATCTGAGCCATCGGCGAACAAAGAAATAAAACCGATAAAAATAACTGTCAGATTTAACCTTCTCACTGAATCACTTCACACTTCATATTGAATTGGAGTAATCAGACTACTAACAGTATTATTAAGTGATTTCTGCCTCAATAAAAGCGCTACTGAAAAAATGAGCAAAAGTGTGCACCTAATCCAGCTACTGCAATAGGGGACAGATAAGGAATCACCCAATCAAGCAAGTCTAGGTAGCCTCTCACCCAACCAATCAGAAACTCAACAGCCGGAGACCAGGTAATCCCAGTGACCGAATCAGCTTAGTGCTTCGCAGCTGTAGGCCCGGGATGATGCTGATGTCACAATCTTCGCTGATAGCTAGCAGGTGATGATCTTTAACCTTGATGTTCGCTGCTGACGACCGGGGGGATTCGTCCTTGATGATGACGGGGGAGTCGCGATCCGGGGATCAAGAGACGACGGTCGCATGTAGCAGCCGGGTGTCAGGTGACAGGTGACCGGCCAAGTTTTAGTCTGAGCGGGCCAGAAACGCCGGTTTTTATAGCCGCCAACTGGACCGCAATTTGTTATAATGAAAAACCTCGACGCTGATTGGCTGAGCCGATTTGTTATAACTGACATGGAATTTTCTGATTGGCTGAGCTTGTTGCCACCCAAACTCACGTGACCAGAAGATCCTATCAGTTCCCTCGGGGCCAAAAAAATACACCAGGTGCAGTCATAAATCACTCACAATCGCTACACAATGATTTATGACCTTTCGCGAAGGAATGATAAAAGATAATGAAAAAATATACATTAGAAAGATCTTATTAAGTAGAAAGTGAAGATAATGAAGAGAAATCGCTAATCGCTAATCCCAACGTACTTTTAGGGGTAAAACGCATAGCTGTCAGAGCTGTCACACGCTTGAGTAAACACGAACAATAGGCCCTGACCTCATAAATCTGATGGCCTGTCAAAAATTATGAGAAAAAAGCTACCGCCCGCATCCCCTCAGACCATCTGCATGGCGCCAGCCTCAGCATTGAGTGAGGCGCAGGTGGCTGTCAGACCAGCTCAAAAGCGATGATTTATGACCCCAAAAGTAGCGAAAACCGCGCCTATGTTATTATAACTACAAGTATGGCAAAATTATATAGCTACAAAAGTTCTACTAGTGTGAAGTCTAGCAACACAACAACAACAAGTTACGCCCCAGGGTCGATGTTGGGCGTCACAGGTCGCGCCTCAGAGCACGGGAGCGGAGAAAGGCCGGTCCACCGGCCTGGTCGGGGGCGCCAGCATCGGCCAGCAGGCAGTCCGGATACCGCCGAGTGCGCGCCTGCCCCCGCCGGAAAGGCGCCGGGAGCGCAAGCAGCAGCGTTTCCTGCGCCGGCTCGGGGCAGTACGCCTCAGCGCGGATGAGGTGGCCTGCCAGCTGGAGCCGCCGGCGGCGGAGCAGATCGCTGGGGCGGGCCAGGCGAGCTCGGGCGTACAGCGCCACGTTGGTGACATGCTCGCCGCCGCTGATCTTGAAGGCAGCGAAGGCATGAATTCTAGGAAAATTACATAAAAAGGAGAAAAATGCCCATAGCCTGCTGTTAGTAGGCTAACTAGTAAGTTTGGAGCCCATGTGCGCGCGTGAAATTTGGAAAAAAAGTGCGTCCTCATCACTCTTCCAAATTTTAAATGTAAAAGTTAGCCAACAACTACTGTACTTTGTGAGACGATTTCGTACTTTGATGTTGGCGCCTTTTTGAAACTGGATCGAGCCCCCCGATATGTCACATTGAGGTGGTACCTCGATCGATCTGGTCACGTTGCTCCGTGCTGGCGCCCCCATTAAGACATATTATCTAGCTCCCACCCTGATCTTCCGACTGACATTTACAAAAAATTAACAAAAAAATTAATTAATGCTTGAACTGTATAGTATAAACACCTTTATATGCATTATTATGTCGAGGGGGAGTCGTAGCCTACTAGTGGTCTAGCGCGGCACTAGTTCTTATGATTCCAAGTGCAGTCACATTAATTTGGGGCTAAATTGGAACCTCGGCTTGGCTCTGCTCGTGCAATTGACGCCCTTTGAGGGCCAACCCCTTAGGTACACTGAAGTATACATGCCTAATGATAAAAAAGGTTAGGGCCGCTGTACACTCGTGTGTGAGTGCAGGTGCCTGTGCGTATGCATGACACGCGCTTGTGTGCCTTCTCACGGAAGCCGGGAGATCGACGTCGATGGACGTCGGGAACGTCGGCCAGACGTCGCCAACGTCGGATCGCTGTAATAGCTGACTGCTTTGCCCAAGTACAGCTGTCAGTCAACAAGTCAAGTGTCACGATCGTAATGTCAATGTTGAACAAGGGTCTACGAGCTACGACGTTTGCCAGAGGGACGTTTGCAAGCGGCAACTTGTTAAAGAATTGTGCCCTCTCTAGGCGTGCATGTACTTGCATTTGAAAACTACAACTGCAACTGCATACTGCAAACGTCGGCCGGCAAACATCGGCTGGCAAACGTCGCTATCCCGTTGAACCAAAAACAGGATATATAATGTTCAACGTTCGTTAAAATGTTGTTTGTTCAACATTGATATAGTCATCTTGACACCTTAAATAACTCTATTAAGGGCTGTTCATGGTACATAGCCTAATGATGTCTACAATAATTCAGATTCTTCTTTTGCAAAAAGCATTTGACTGTTGTTTTATCACTTAGCTAACTATACCGCTAGTATATAGTTCAGCACGTATGCGAACTATTCTGCTCCTTACATACATAATTTGGGTAGCCTAAAGCCAATTTTAAAATGACTACAGCTAGACTCATGATTATTACTGCGCCCATGGAACGGGCATTTGAAATGTCTCGAAACTTCTTCCTGTTATTGGAAAGGAGAGCTCAAACAGGGAGGGGTGGAATCGCGCGCTTCTTTAGAGAAGGTTGTATAGCTACTCTGATCGAACCCACTGCATTGTTTGCCTGGAAGCGCATGGAGTGGGTTGTTCGTCTCCACGCCCCTCCTCCACCTTCCCAACTCCTTATACTGTGCATTGATACTCGCGATTCTGCTGGTACCACACCTCCGCGCCATGGTGCAGTGGGCAGTCACGGGGAATTTCCCAAAAAGGTCCAAAGCTATAGACTGCAGTTCCTGAATGCATGGACGAAGTAACTTTGGTAGTGTCGAAGTCCATGCATGCAGGGAGGACGTGGAGCGGCATGGCTGAGTCTCTCTGGTCGATAGCAGCTGGTTTTTTGACTTAGGAATAATCGAAACCATTTTAAGAACCTGCAGGCTCGCCCGCAAAGCTCCCGGCTAATTCACTTCAGTTTAACTCTCCTGGTTTCTAGTGGAATATCTTAACACTAACTAAATCTTAGCAGTGATGAAGCTCATCTTTCTACTAGCTATCGTGGCCGTTGCAGCCATCTGCCGTAAGTAAAATTCTATGATGATCCATGTAGTTTGCGCGTTCTACGACGCATCTCACCAAGCATTTAGTTAAGTCAAAACTTTTCTAATCTAATCTGTCTTTTAGTCGGCGAATCGGCTCCAACTAGAAACAACATGCTTGCAATGGCGACAAGCAAGAAAGCCGGCAAGAAGGGGGATGCAAAAACTAAAAAGATTGCCAAGGAGGTCGCCACGAAGGTCGCCACGAAGGTCGCCACGAAGGTCGCCAAGAAGGTCGCCAAGAAGGAATCCAAGAAGGTCGCCAAGAAGGTCGCCAAGAAGGTCGCCAAGAAGGAATCCAAGAAAGCCGCCAAGAAGGGCGGAAAGAAAGGCGCCAAGAAAGGAAAGAAGGCCAAGAAAGGAAAGAAGGCCAAGAAAGGAAAGAAGGCCAAGAAGGGAAAGAAGGCCAAGAAAGGAAAAAAGGGCAAGAAGGGAAAAAAGGGCAAGAAGGGCGGCAAGAAAGGCGGTAAAACTGCTCCTGGATGGGATTTTGATTGTGAGTAATCTCTGCTGAAACATGTCCAATGAGTATATTAGCAACCACTATAGTACATCAGCAAAAACCTTCAAATTTTAGATTAAGCCCGACAACATTCAAGCGACATCAACTCAATCTTGCCTATCAACCGTGGCCTAGAAGAAAAGCATGCAGTTTACATTATGCCGAAAATTCTGAAAGGAACCATTGGGAACCTTTTTTAAAAGTATCAAGTACGACACTCATATTGGACGCTTTTATTTAAATTAATAGGTGAAAATTTCTTTCTATGTGGTGTTCAGTTCCTCGTTTGATAGGTAGGGATTCAATATTTGTTGAAATGATGATTTTGACGTAAAATTGTATTAATTGAAGTCAATAAATTTAACAAAAATAAATGGAATTGGTTTTAAGAAGTTATAAAATTAAGATTGGGACCTTGGAAGCTTTAAAATCTCTCGATTGTTTGTAAACAATTTTTCGTTAAAATTTGTTTAAATATTTTTAAATCCGAAATTTTGCTTATAAGTACAGCACTTTAAAGCTCTATATGATCCTATAAGCAGGCTGTCTTATTTATTTAACATTTTCACTTTACATTCTTTCCTTACTACTCAGTAGTACGCAAGGAAAGAATCAAAATAAAAACTCGATTTTCCTCATGAAAATTGTACCAGCGTAAGCTATGTGCACTTCTGGATTCTATATTTTTTCTATGAAATTTCTCTATCAACTTCTCCTATGTGAAGCACCCATTTTACAGCTTGGGTGAGCTGAAGAAATGCAGAGGTAGGTGTCTTCCTCAAGGACACAAATTGTTCCAAGCGGGTCGAGAATCGAACCCCCGACCTTTTAGTCGTGAGTTCGACGCTCAACTACTAGACTATATTGTCAAATGGTCTAGACAACAAGTGAGACAAAACACTAAAGATTGCTATCATAGCCAGAGCACATTAATGGCTAATTATCTGACAAAAATTACACATTGCTTATCTAATTAATTAGCATTCAAAAGGTTCGTTCTAAACCATTAATGCGTCGTCCATGGCTCAAACTGATGGGTTTGCGACTTCATAACTTCATAAGGACACTGGAAAAGTTTCTTCTACAAGCTAAATTCGAACATTCATTCGGTCTTAATCGCTTTAAAATAATGTCGTCGACAGTCATACTTGGGAATTCGCGACATTAATATTTAAAAGCTCTATTAGCGGTATGAAACGTTTCACCTGCCAAAGACATAAATGCATGACGTAATACAGTTGAATTCGTTGATACATAGATAAAATAGGTACATAAAATACATTGATAGAGACATAAATAGAACAGGGACAATGAAATGTTTCTCTACAACACAAATGGGTACATAGATTACCGGTAACCTAAACAACGTGACTTTTGCATGCCGTATCCCTCTTTGTTTTTGCATGTATACCCTACCTGTATTTTGAAGTCAGCGTTTTTACCCAGTACTGCAATTATGTGGCATTTTATACATTTGAGTATGAGAAATGTACACAAAACTACATTCTATATTCGCCTATAGTATTAATTAAGCAGAGTTATGATCCCACTTTGACTGCGCCATCCGTCTTAAGCCCAACAAGAACTCATCACTAACAGGAGCATTTCTAAGCTGCAGTATACCCCCTTCCGACGCGCCCGAGAAAACGACGCGCCCGCCTCCAGTCCGGGTTGCTGTATCACAAACACCCGGCTTCTTCTGGAGGGAGCAGTCCATCGCCAACTTTCTTACCTAACAGCGCCAATTGGTATGCACATGCTGGTTAATGTCATTTGAGGCGAATCAAGCACCCGCCTTAGTGGGCGGGGACCGGTGGCGCGGCGTCATCTATTTGTGCAAACAGACATCAAACACAGTAAAAGACACCACTAAATACGATCATATTTGAGCCGCAGTTAAGCCTGCATCTACCATCGCATGGTACAGAGGAACGATTCGATATCAGCCGTAAAACTCTAGTCCAGTTCAGTGTCACAGATACCCATCATTTGTCAAGCGATTAAAAAGTGTCAATAAAAGAATTGAAAACAGCGATGGATCCATTTTAAGTAACTTTTTGAGAAAAATTCCAGCTCCCTATGTTATACAACTGAAAGGTAAAAGTTTAAAGCCGGCAAACTTCAATAAAAGCTTAATGGCTAGCAGTAGATTCGGTCAGTCTTTGTATGACTCGTAAGATTTCTGAGCTAAAAGTAGCGCTAATGGGCAATTGCCCGTTTCAACTGCGATCAAACGGACCCAGATTTTATTTGATCACGCGGCGTAGTACATTTTTAAACCTCTCCATCGCTTACCCGTACAATAATTTTGGTAATTTTACAATTTTACACTATGCCGATGAGTGACGATGCTCTGTATATTAAAATTGTATTAAAAACTAACGAAGGTAATTGGTTTTAAATTCAGGGGAACAAAAAAGAGTCTGAAGAAGAAGTACCCTTTTGTCAGCGACGCGTCCATCCATGTCGGGTACGACGATTAACGTCGGAATGTTGCACGGGTTTGTACATTGGTCGAGCGATTTTCTGGCTCCTTCATGGCGATGTGAATGAGACTTGAGTTTTAAATGCCTTGTTTTTATATGCGTCGCATGCAGTCCACATAAGGTACTAAGTCGAAAAGCATAGAAATTGCTGTTTCACCACTGCAATACGCTCGTACCAGTCGAGATTTTGCTGGAAAATTTTTAATTTTACTAACAAATAAATCTGGAGACCAAAATAATAATGAAGAACTCGATTTTAGATTTAGCTATCCATTCTATTTATTTTCCTGGATATTTTTTTACATTTACTAGCTGCTGCACTTGTTCACTTTTTCCAACAAAAAGTTGTTCTTTAATTTAGATGTGCACACAATATTTCAAAAACCATCAAGCTATCTATTGTCATGAAAACTTAGAAAAAGGCTTTGCTCAATATCTGCTTCACACGCATGCAGATGATGCAGTTAGTTTAGTCAGTTAAATGGCGACACACACTCGCACAAGGCATTCAAGGCGTAATTTTCCGGAACATCGACCAGGTTTTTTTACGTTCGGTACGCGAGCTACAAAACTTTCACTTCCGCCACCGTTATTGGGATCAGGTTTGCACCACAGGCTGCCGTCAATGGGGATGTTGCAGCCGACCCAGTGCCAGCCTCCGGCGGGTTCAGCGCTGCCGGCTGGCTGAAACCCTCCGAGGTAGAAAGGCGCTTCAGGACTGCGCACACCATGAATCTCGTCTACGTGGCTCATCTCGGTAGCGTCCACCACATCCGCCATGATCACCAGACCGCTCTCCGACTCGCACTTCTGTCTGCTCTCTGACCAGATTCTAGTGGTGTTGTACACCTTGTACTTCACTCCGCACAGGTCGTCTCCGTAGCCAGACGGACACAGCGCGCCCGCCTCGAGTCCCGGCTGCTGCTTCAAAAACACCCGGCCTCTCCTGGAGCAGCCGCAGTCCCTCACCGACTTGCTGCACTTGTCGAACACGAACAGCTGGCACGGACCGTCAGCCAGGCTGAACGCCTGACAGCGCCGGTTTCGGTTGCACAGAGCGGCGCACCCGATCTCAGAGTGCGAGCCACCTGGAGTCTCAATGAATTAAAGTCGCTCCTGATGCACAGGTAGCCGGTGATCAGGTTGTAGGCGTCTTGCATCGCAGCTGGAGCTTGCAGAGACAGCAGAACCAAAAGGAGCGTCATCATTGTCGGCTGATTTTCCATGCAAGAATGGCATTCTTGCACTCTTTTGCGTGCAGGAATGGATGTCTATGGTAAAATCTCACTGAAAAAGCATTAGGCGCAGAATGCATTCCTGCACGGTTTTGTGCATTCCTGCACGATGAATCATCCGACAATGGAATTCCTTCACGTTCACTCGTGCGTGAAGGACATCGTGCACTCGTGCGCTAGCGCGCACTCGTGCAGATGTCATTCCCGCACTCGTGACCGTGCAGGAATATGATCATTGTTACATGCAGGTATGGTTTATTTGAACTTATTATCATAAACGATGCTGAAGAGTATTGCTACAGTAAGCACAAGCTGATGATGCATCAACAAGCTGCGTGCTTGTGCATGCATTTCATGCAATATGATAAACAGTCGCTCATAGGTTGAATTGGACCGTTTATAAAAAAAGCTTTTTTATTTGTTGCATCTGCTTTTGAAGATAAATGTTGATATCAGGCAATGGGAGTTTTTATGCAGGTCCTATATGGGCGTGCTATTTTGATTGGATGCTGAGAACTTAGCTAATTCATGCATGTAAAAGTATCCTTTTTTTGCATAAGTTATGCGTATACATGTGCAGTGCTCATACAAATGGTTCCGGAGCAAATATTGTCTTCACATCTGTATACTTTGTCAATAAAGCTTTCTTGCTGCTAAGTTCGGTACACACAGCGTATATAAGGAAACTCTTTCGATGAAAAAACTTTATTATTGATGCATGCATGTGACACGTGCGATACGTGTGAATGCAGTTAAGTTACATGTATATACGTAATTTAACGCTTAATTTTAAACCTTGGAATCAATTAGTACACAATTCTAGCACCCATATTGCTTCAGTCAGTTGCATGATTTTACTTGTATATATTATATAGCACCAAGAGTTTTCAATCTCGCCAGCTGGTAGTATTTTTATTCATTGCATTGATTCATGATAATAAAAGTTGCACCGAATGGATTTTCAAATTCTTTACAATTGCAGTACATTCGGAAAGATATATAAGAATGAAACTTAATTTACAATGAAAAGAGAAATAAAAGCCATCATTGGATAAAAGTACGCATTCAGATCTTTTAATCTCGATGTACGAGACAATTTATGCATGAATAGGATCAATTAAAAGGATATTTCTCATTTCTTGATTCGTCGACCTGCCAAGAGTTAATGGCATTTAGTGGCATACTCCACTTTTGATAAGAGAATCGAACTGTTTTTTAAATTATTAACTGTACATATAATTAACAATGTACAAGTAGTCATATGCTATGAACTATATAACGTTTGTCTTATTGATGTTGTTCTGGAGGTTCATATTTTGTTATACGAGCTCGTATTTTTGGGGTTTTTACTAATTTAATTGTACATGTATTTTTTCATTATTTAATGTACATGAGCCAACCCCCCTCTCTCTCTGCTAACCTCACCCCCACGTTAAATATTAATTAAAAAGGTCGTGATTTTGGTAAGCGTGCTTTTTGCTAAGTGGTGGTTTGTTTTTGTTTGCCTGCGCGAGAACGCAGAGGTATTGAAGGCTACAAACATCCGATTTTTGCCTACTTAACTATTTTTCGGTTTTGAAGAGTTACTCGATTTAACAGATGTATTCCGCCAAGCCTGTTCGACCTACCACTGTTTGAATGTTTCCTATGCTTATGATGGAACGTGCAGGTGCCCATTTTTATATCTAAAAGCTAATTGGAAGCCTATGGGGCACATTTCTATGAATATTCGTTATATCACGCCGATTTTGGCGTTATCGAGATACTGTATCAAATTAAACATTTCAACAGTTTGCGCGAATTTAACTTGCTTTGATGTTGGCAATTTTAATTAATTTTTCAGTCGGGGCCATTGCGTGTTAAACTTTACTTCTGACTGAAGCAGTTTACCGAACGTGTTAAGTTTGCTTCTGTTTGCACTCCATTTTCATATTGAACTTTTAACTGCTTCTTTAAACTTCGAACTTATAACTTCAAACAAAATGTAAGTTTGAAGTATGTGAACAAGTAATAATGTAAAAAGCAAGCTTTATCATGAGTACTCTAATTTGCTATGCGCATTTTGAAAATTCGAAACAGATTAAACGAATGTATAATTTGAGTTATTAGGTGAAATAGCAGATACTTTAATTTTAATTGGGTAATATTTGATAGTATAGTATATACTGTATAGATTTAGCATTCAGGGTTTAAGCCAATCACCATTGAGACTAAGATTTTTTACTACTAGCTGTAAAGTTTTGGCTAGATCTTATAGTACACCTTTCTATATATATAACTATGTAAGGATGAATAAATTTAGGTATTTTTTACAAATCAATATACACATACAGTTAAATATATAGTTATTGAAAAAAATCATGATGTATCTAGCTAGGGGCCTAGTACTCGTATTAATGTATTTGAACAATCAGGAACTGGATTTATTGTTTCTTTTCAACTAAAGCCAATAAGCATATGTTTATTTGAATTGCATGATACTAATAAAATGCCTATAGAAACTTCTTTTTATCTAAAACCCTTGGTTAGATTTCAATTTCTTAAAAATCTTTGTTTCCAGTCAAATTTTTGCTTTTTTACTAAAATTCAGCTCTAGACTACTAGTAAAATATATTAGTGTTAAAAATTTAAGTTAAATTAAATTTGGACTTAACATTTTAATTAGAAAATTTTGCTACTCTTCATTGATTTTAAAACTTCAACTTTTCAGAGTTGTTTATATGGCGCACAAAGATGCCTTAGACCTGAAGCTCACAAAGGAGTTACAAGACATTCTCAGCAATAAGCCATATAAGCTTTCAAAAGAGTTCAGTCAAGATGATCTGGCAATTGACAATAAATTCTTAGGTAATTCAACATTTACTTGATAACCTTGATTGTACTTTAGATTACAATTAATTTACATATATATATTATATATATATTAAGACGCAGAGAGGAGGCCCCTTCCACGCACGCGTTCGCAGAACAGGCGGGAGGGGCAGGCAGCAGCAGCCTGAGGGGTCAGCTCAAGCGCCTGCAGGTCCGCAATGAGGCAGTTCATTAGGGTGGCAGTGCGAGCCTGGCCACGGCGCAATTGTTCGGTCGGCCGGTGCAGCATGGCCAGGGCCAGAGGGACGGGCGCGCCGCGACCCAGGGTCCGTAGGCAGTGGCCCAGCAGCATCTGGCGGCGCCGGCGCAGTATGGCACTCAGGGGCGGAGTTCCGGCGCGGGCCATCAGAGCGTTGGTCGGCAGGCGATCCGGATAGTGCACGCCCAGCGCGTAGCGCAGCAGCGATCGGTAAAGCGCGTCCAGGGCTCGCTCTCGCGTTTCGGTCAGCGGCACAGCCTCCATGCCGTACAGAAGAATCGGCTCGACGGCCGTGCGAAACAGGCGCACCTTCAGGTCGTCTCTGGCAGCTGAATTAAAAACGTTCCTGAGGAGGTGAGCGGCGCGCCAGGCCTGATTCCTCCTGTCGGAGACAATCGCATCGGGGCTCATCACCAGGGCGCCGAGGTACCGGAAGTCCTCGCACACCGCGATGCGATCTCCATTGGGCAGCGTTAGAGTTGGGGCGGTATTCGTGCCCATGTGCAGCGCCTCCGTCTTGCGAGCATTCACCAGCAGCCCAACACGGGCGCCCTCGTCGCACAGCCTTGTGAGAGCGCGCTGGGCCGCAGCTGGGTCGCGGCAGAGCAGCGCGATGTCGTCAGCATACGCGAGAGCGGGAAGCGAAACATCAGGGTGTCTGGAGCTTCGGCGTGGGACCAGCAAGTAGCTGTCATCCTCGCGGAGGGACCGACGAAGCACGTAGTCCACAACCACGAGGAAGAGCAGAGGAGCCAGCGTGTCACCCTGAAGAACGCCTAAGCTGGTGCCGAACTCTTCTGTGGGGCCGTCGCTCGACATGACAAAAGCCCTGGAGTCGCGGTAGAGGTCCATCACCGCACTCACCAGCGCAGCAGGCACGCCATATTGCGATAGAAGCCACGCGATCGCAGGCCTGGACACCGAGTCAAACGCCTTGCGAAAGTCGACGAAGATGATTGACACGGAGCGCTGGCGGGTCTTGCAGGCCTCGATGACAGAGCGGATGGTGGCAACCTGCTCGGTGGTGGACCTACCCGGGCGGAAGCCGCTTTGGAGGCTCAGCAGCAGCGGGTTGAGGCCGGGCAGCAGGCGGTTGCGCAGAATTGCGTTCAGCAGCTTCAGCGTTGTGCATTCCAGTGCGATGCCCCGCTGGTTGTCCAGGCTGGTGGAGGCGCCTTTCTTCGGGATGGAGACGATCTTGGAGGTGCGCCATTGCTGAGGAGCTGAGGCGGTCTCGTTGCCTCCAAGGCTGCAGTGTTTGTTCAGCAGGCTGGTGATGGTTGGGGTGAGTTCGGGCAGCTTCAGGACCCTGGGAGGGATGGCGTCCACCCCAGCGGCGGCATCAGCTCGCATGGTCCTCAGTGCTCGGTCAACCTCGCCTGCAGTGATGGGGCCGGTGTTGAAGGCGCTCGGCTGGGCTGGAGTGAAGTCCGGGATTGGCAGAAGAGGCGCAGTTGGAGCGGGCGCGTTGAGCACCTCGCGGTAGTGGGCGGCCAGTAGAGCCTTGCGGTGCTCGGTGGAATCGGCGCCGACGATGGTGCTGGGCCTGGGTTTCCTGCCTGTCAGCTGGTTGATGGCCCTCCAGGCAGCGCTATGGCGGCAGTTGTCAGTGGCGAGTTGGATTTCGCTCACAACCTCTTCGATGAAGGCTTCAGTCCGTCGGGCGTAGATGCGCTGCAGCTCGTCCCTGGCAGCACTGGACTGGTCGCTGTCATGGCCGTGGAGTGCAGCAGTGCTCTGCACATGCCGCCTTGCCTGGGAGATGACGGGATCGCGGTCCCACAGTGTCTTTGGATGGTTTGCCTGTCTCCGTGGGAGAAGCGCTGCAGCATCCTCAACAGCGTGATGGAAAGACTCGAAGGACTCGGCTGGAGCAGGAGTGGCGGCAAGCAGCTTGCGAAGGAAGGCCTGCCGCGTGTCCGGGTTTCTCAGGTCGGCCCAGAGCGGGTGAGGTGGCGCAGGCCGGAGCTTTTGCCAGTGCAGGTCGAAGTCGCATGCCACCAGGCGGTGATCAGATTGAACGCAGTCGGGGCGGATATTGAGGACTCTGCGCACCCTGGACCTCAGACCAATTGGGCAGAGAATCCAGTCCAGCCGAGTGGTTCGCCCGTTGGGACCAGAGAAAGTTGGGAGCTTGCTGAAGCGCTGTCGCAAGGGGCCGTTGACAGTTATCAGATCTCTGGCCTGGATAAAACTAGATAGAAAAGGAGAGTTGGCATTGGGGGTGCCACAGCTGTTCTTTACCAAGCGGCCGTCAGCTGGCAGTGGCGAGTTGAAGTCACCAGCGACAATGACAGAATCACGAGCAGGGATGGAATCAAGCGTGCAGCCCAGGGTGTCGTAAAGGGCTTCTGTCTCAGATGGATCTTCGCTGGTCCGAGGGGCCGTTGGGGCATAGACGCAGATGACTTGCAGATGAATTGCAGACGCAATTTACATAGCTACCTTGTATTTCAAGCATACTACATTTGTTAAACAATTACTGCTAAAAATTTCAAGAAAATTATACTGTAATTTAACGAGTGTCACATTTTCACGGTCAGGTCTAGACCACGACATTCCAAAGCTGGGTCGCAGCAAAGCTGTGATCGTTTCTGGCATAGCATTCTCTGCCAACTGCGACGTTGCAATGATCCAGGAGGCCAAACCATCTGCCCGAGGCCTCTGGTACCTGCCGGCTGGCAGACTCGAACTTAATGAGTCATTGGAAGTAAGCAATAACTGCAATAGTTATTTACCATTATTTTAAATGATCTGCAAACATTGATCTTTAAAAAGTAAAGCATTAGTGTGCATTCAAGAGAATCATCTTGCCTATCTGAAACACTGTTTGTGTCCCTGAAAATATTGTTTAATAAACTTTTTTTACCTAAAGGGCCAGATACAGAATCTAGCACAGGACTGCGGGCCAGAGGGGAGAGGAAAGGGAAGAGAAAAGAGACGAGAGACGAGAGAGAAGAGAAAAGATATGAGATTTGAAAGAGAGCTGAGAAGAGACACAAACCTCGAGCGGACCGGATTGCTATTGTGAAATTTCAAAGTACCCGAGGGCCGGATAGAGAGGCTTGGCGGGCCGGAGTTTCTCGACCCTTGGTTTAAAGCATGCAAATCTTTAATCCTTTGAATAAATCCTTTCATAATTTATTCAAACCAAAACACTGGTACATCCCAGACCAATGAATCACATTTCCAAACGCTTTGGCATTTGGAACACCAAAAAAGTAGACAACTTGGAGTATTTCGACTAAAACAGCCAGATGGATGCAGGATGAAGATGTTACCGTGACTAGAGGGTTACAGAGTCGCAGTTTTAGAAACGCGTCTAAAAAGACTCTCAGACCAAAAACCGACGCTAAAACAGCGCTAATTTTTCTTACGGTATAAAAAATTCCTGCCATTTCGTCTGTTTTCTAGGACGCGGTCAAGCGCGAATTCCTCGAAGAGGTTGGACTGCAATTCGAGCCACGCCTATTAGTCAGCATCGAATGCCGCGACTGTCATTGGATTCGCGTCAACTTTCTTGGCGAAATTGTCGGCGGAAAGTTGAAGGCAAGTTTGCTGTTTTTTTCTTCTAGTCAATTATTTGGCCACAAAACCATCTTCAGTGTATATTTATTTAAGTTAAAAACTTGATTTGCATGTTGACTCTGATAGATTTCTTGTTAATAATTTAACAAGGAATTATATTTTGCGTTCGCCAACCACACTGCACTGGTCAGACGACCTATTAAATTTTGACGCTTGAGGTTGGAGACTAGCTTTGCTTTGGTAGAGGTTGTTGATTAGAGGTTAGTTTTGGCCTTGACCTTTAGAAGTTGGCGTTACTTTATACGAGCTACGAGCGTAACACTTGGACGCTGACAGACTCGCTCGAATAGCAACAGGTCTGATTCGTCTAAGCGTCTAAGCGACCCTTTGAAAACGTTACCGTGACAAGAATCGCAAAAGAGTCATTGCAAACAACTCACTAGTGAGTGCCTCTGACGACTCTTGTGACTTTTTTACCGACTCAAATGACTGTAGAAGCGACTGTTGAGCCACGAGCGCATGGTTGTAGAATCGTAAAATGATTCGCGAAAAAGTTGTCCAAAAGTCGTGTTAGCGCTTATCTTTCTACTACCTCCAGTAAGACTAAATTAGAGTTGTTATACATGTAAATGCGAAATGCGATTCTATAATTCATAAAGTGATGCAGACGCGCTTTTAGACTCCTAGGATACGAATCTACGGCTCCAGAGTCATTACAGAAGTGCACCAAAGTCACTCGCGTCACCCCAGTGTTGTTTCAGAGTCGCAAACAATAAAACGCCTCAAACTGACTCTTAGGCGAATCTTTGAAGACTTTTTGGCGACTTTTATCGTGACATTTCGTCGTTTCAGAGTTGTCTAGAGTTGCACATCTTTCCTATTTTGCCTGTGTTATCACAAGAGCTCAGGGACGACGCAAGTGACTCTGGGATGCTTCTTGGCCTAAGTAACCGTTTTCATCGGGCCGTATGGACCAGGAGGTGCTGCTTTTGACTGCAGGCGCTCCAATGCAGAGGACGGGCACTCGCTCGGCGTTTTGTCGATTTTCAGTCTATCTTAATCTTATTTTATGCTATCTCTATCTTAACCAGTCTGTCAGCAAATATGAGCACTATCACGATGCTGTTTGAGATACTTATTTATAAATTATTTATATCATACAACCGCAATTTCAACTGCAGAACAAACCGGACGAAGAGTCTCTATGCGCCAAGTGGATCCCGTTGAAAGACGTTATTGGGTAAGTTGATTAAGAATGTATAATTACATGTCTACTAGAAGTAGTATGCATTCTTTAAATTGTGCACGAAGAAAGTATGTTTAGAAGTTACATGTAACTATTAAATTATTTCAGAGCGCGCATTGAACTTCGGTGAGTTATCAAATTTTGTCTTTAAAAATGTCACACACTTCAAATATCTTACATTACTTCTGCATAGCTAATAAACTAACCAAATTCAGTTCAGCAGACATAATACCAATGTTAGTATTGGCTAATCATTTGGACACTCGCCGGAAGAAGCCATCGATTCCGCGTCTGCCGTTAGCAGTCAGCTGGTCGGCGTGTCACGTGCGGCTGTTCATACATTGTCCGGGTGGCGCTGTCAGCAGCGATACGGATTCGTCTGTGTCGAAGGTGCTCTGTCGAGTGCTGCCAGATGGCGCCGGTGCCCGGCTGCCTGTGGTGCGAATGCAGCACCCGGGTAGCTTCGGGGTCCTTGCCGGCACTCTGACTGAAAAGGTGACGTACTAACTATAGTTTCTTAATGATTTTTTAGCATTTTAGACCACCGCTTGTCAATATCGAATTTTTAGACAAGTCAATTAGCACTGACATTGTCATCCGAAGGCACTAAAAGACAAAAATATTCAATTAGTAGTAGTATGATATAAAGGTCTGAGCCACACTTATTGCTCGGGCGCAGTGCGCGCCAGCTCGCTGGATGACTCAGCCCCTTATATCACACTACTACTACCAGGAGGTCAGAGTTGCAAGGTGTCTGAGATAAATATATAATATATATATATATATATTGTGTGAGGGTGTTGAGGGTGAGGGCATGTGTGGGCATTGGCATGTGGAATATTTCGCAGAACACAGATTTTTCAGAATTTTTATACTTTTAAAAAAGGAGGGCGCCCTCGCCCTCATGCCCTCACTCATTTTTAAAATCACAAAAATAAGTGAAAAATGACTAAAAACAGGTGAAAATGGTCTGAAAACAGCGATTTTTGTGTTTTTCAAATATTTTGAAAAGGTGCAATTTTCACGATTCCAGCTCTAAAACCATGAGAAAAGTTGGATTCACGGGTCAATTCAATGCAATTTCAGGTATATACAATATGAAAGTGTCATCCAATTTAACGATAGTAAATTTTAAATACATAAAATGGCCTTCAGTAAACCATTATTTCTAGGAAATGCTTTAGATATTCAGTCAGCTATAACAAAACTACCACCCATCTTCTGCACGATACTTTTACTGGGTCTTCTGTTTGCAATTCATTCAGATTGTGTGCATGCATGTGTAATGTTCGTCATTTTTGTCTATTTTTAGTAACAGAAAAATAGACGAACTGGAGAGAAAGAATTGGTTGCCAAAATCCAAAACCAAAACCAAAGCTAAAACTTTTTTGGTCGGATGATTTGGTCGCGAGTATTGGTCAGATTGAAATGTTGAGTGGGTGAGCGGGGGTAGAACCTCTACAGTATCTATTGAAGTGGCAAGTCTACGGGGGTCAGACAATAGCTGGCCATATTGTTGCGGTGTGAGCTTGTTTGTGTGTAGCGCGAATAGAAGCCCGAATTCCTGTGTTAGTCATCAGACTGTGTCTGCGACCCTTCGGGGCGATCGAGTGAAGTTTGCCTACTTGCTTTGCTATAGCCGACCATATTGTTGCAATGCAAACTTGTTTATGTGTAGCGCGAATAGAACCCCGAATTCCTGTGTCAATGCAATCAGAATGTCTGCGACCCTTCGGGGCAATTGAGTGAAGTTTGCCTACTCTGCCAAAAAACAACTCTGAGTCAAAATGTAAGCAAAGAGGTCATGCTAGTTTCCAAATATTCAAAAAATACTTTGTGACTTGAAAAATGAAAACTACATGGCTAAATTTTTCCTAGAAAAAATGGAAGCTAATAACCCAAGTGTACGAAATGCTCTACCAAAAAATACTATGATTCTATTATATCATTTTCTCAAATTAAAACCCACACTCGAAAGTCTCGACTAATTGCAGAAATTGATAAAGCTTACGATGAATATAAAGCTGAAATATTAAAACACACCGATTGTAAATGTCCCCCCTTATTTGTATTCATTCAGAGTATATCTTGCACATGTTGATAAATGGGCATTGATTTCGAGACAGCACATAAGGAATGATGAATTTTTCGTCATGCTGAAATTGAACATTTTCAAACTCCCCATAACCTTTGAGAAGTACATTAAAACCGATAAAATATATCGTTGAATTTATTTTTAATAAAATGGAACGAAAAAATCAAAACGATTCAAGTGTCTCTCCTGTGATCGTACAGGATCCGCTTCAAAACCATGATGCACCACCACCACCAAGATTGACAAATTTAAAACAAACAAAATCGTACGATAAACTAATTAATCTCTATGGAGAACGTAATTTTAGATTCGGAAATTGCAGTATAACATAGAATAGTAAAACAAAGAAAAAAATACCGTCAGGTATGCCAACCAAAGCAGATAGGAATTCAACCTCCCCACCATTTCAACCAGAGGTAGACAACATGATTTGGATAGATACTCGAAATTCAAATATAACCATAATCGATATTGATAATGCTGACCTATGCCCTGAGTTGAATGAACTGTGTATGACTCATTGTGATTGGATTGTTCAGACAAACAAGGGTCACCACTTTTACTTTAACAAGGTAGATGGATTAAAAGTAACGATTCAACAAAGTGTGGGTTTTGATATTCCGGCTTTAGTATTTGCTCCACCAGGTTTCTATTATGTCGATGGTGAAATGAAGGAATACAAACATATAGCCCGAAGGGTTAATTGACATGCCATATGTAATTCTTGAGGAGATAAATAGATTAATTAAGCCACAGGATAAAACAGAAAACCAAGAACCCGATAAACAAGCACTAAAAAGCACCGTTCCACCACCCACTTGTGAAGGAGTTTCAAGGTTGTTAAGTATAATTCAACACAAAAATCAAGACTATGATTCTTGGTACAAGGTAGCACTCATACTCCGCGACATAGACAGTGGTGATGAAATGTACAAAGTATTCACTGATTGGTCAAAAGTAAATTATGATAAGTTCGATTCCGAGTCATGTAAAAGGGTGTGGAATAGCACCCGTGCCAGCTCTGCTGATGCACAGGACAGACTTACTATCGGTACGTTGAAGAAATGGGCTAGTGAAGAAAACTATGGTAAATATAAGGAATGGAAAAGCAAATATGATTATTATGGTAGGATTTAGTATCTTGATGATAATTTCACTGACGTTAACATACCAACGTTGTTTATGAATATAAGAAGAATAATATAATTTACAATAGCGATGGTATTTACTATTTTGATGATGATAAGTGGAGAGAACTAAGTAGTATAAATGACATATTTCTTAAAATATCACACCTTGTTAGCAGTGGGTTAAACCACCGAAAGACTAGACTTGAAATTGCAATTAAGAAGGCTGATGATAAAGAGAAGTTAAAAGCACTTGAAAAGAAACTAAAGAACACAATGAAGAATATAAATTCAATACAAGGAGCCAACAAACTCAAACAGGTAACTACTTTGTTCAAAGAGAGGTTTACTAACAATGAAATTGAATTCGACATGAAATGGAATTTGCTAGGGTTTAACGATGGAGTATATGATCTCGCTACAGGTGAGTTTCGCTAGTATAGATATGAAGATTACGTTACTAAATCGGTGGGATATAATTACTCCGATGTACTTAGAGTTAGTGATGACGACTATGGCTTCATTGTTAATCTGCATAACCAAATCCATCCAGATCCAGAGAACAGAAAAAGTTGGGAATCCGTTATAGCCACAGCTCTAATGGGTAAGAATGTTGAAAACTTTATAATGTTTGATGGCGCTGGTGGAAATGGCAAGGGGGTTGAGGACAACCTACTTCTTAGAACTCTAGAATCTGATTATGCAGCACCACTGAGTCCTGATGTTTTGAATTCACCAATAAGAATAGACAGGCCACAACCAGCCCTAGCACAAATTAATAAAAAGAGGTGGTTATCAGTCAAAAAGTAAGCGGTGTCTTGAACAATGCATTAATAAAATTACTAACTGGTGGTGGGGTTATCCAAGCTAGAAATTTACATTCAAGCCAGTGTAATGTCGTTTTACACGCAACTCTGATAGTCGAATGCAACAACAAGCCTGACTTCAGACAAAATATTGGAGATGCAGAGAAGAGGAGAATTATCAATATTAATTACCCGTGCAAATATACAACAGATAACGAAATCATTAATTGATCCTGAGAAACACACTTACAAGGCCGATCCATATTTGAAAAGTGAGGAGTTTGCAGAGATGAAACACCTACTAGAAATTTTATAAAACCGAATGCTTCTGACATGAGAATGTATGACTCTGTTGAATTGACTTCATGAACTATTTGACCTCCAGCAACATTGAGATTATTAGTGCTACCTGGTGTTGGCGAAATCTTGATATAGTCTTCTTTCTTTTCGAAAAAACTAAAAGTTTTGTCCTCATATAGGTTCAGTATATACTTTTTGTTTTCAATTTTTGTACGAGAAATTTTAACTAAGCTTCGTGAGGTCTAAGAATTATCCCATTACCCTGTTTCTCCTTTTCAACTTTAAACATCTTTAGCAGCCACTTGACTTCTTCGCTGGGTACTTGTTCGACTCTTTTAGCCGCATCAACTAATACTCCGCTCCCTTGAGCCTTTTTCAACTCTTCTAGTTTTTTGTCGTTCAATGCTTTCTATTGTCTTATTATGCTTAGCATTGTTGGCTGTATTAACATTTTTTGCAATCATTGTACCAACTCCGGAGGCTGCTCCGATACCACCCAAAATTGCTGGTAGCAAGCCCAATAGAGGAATTATTCCACCTTCATGTTCTTTCTGTTTGTCTTGCAATTCTCGAATCTTCTCTTTAGAAAGATACTGCTTTTGCTTATTTACAGTAACATACCTTGGTTTCCCCTCTCGAACATATCGATTGAGTCTGGCTTCAGTGTTTTTGTCGCTCATTTTTAAGGTCAGAATTTCTTCAAACCATTGCCTTGTCTCAAAGACACTTGAGACTGTTCTGCTGATCCTAGAGCCTTTTTAACAATGTCTTGAATGGCCTTGTTTGATTGAGAAGCTATCTGTTGCTCTTCTTCCATTCTTTTCTTTGCTTCTTTATCTCTACGTTTCTTTTTAATATATTCCAGTTCCTCACCTGCTTTAGACATGTCACTGTAGGTTTTCTTTGCGTCGAATATGTTTTTAGCTGCTGTTGCTGTTTTACCTATGGCATCAGCTCCACTCACAATTTTACTTCCATGATTTGATAAAAAGTTTGTGACACCACTGATCATATCACCAATTCCTTCACCCTCTTTATCAACTAGTAGTTGTGAATCAGACGTTTCAATCTGACCTTTCGCCCGTTTGCAGTTTGTTCGATAGGCGCTCATTTTTAGTTGAAAAATTTGCTGGTAGAAGCTGGGATTTGTAAAATGATCCAATAATTTCTTCTCCATTCTCATCCTCAATAATGTAAGTTATGGGATTTGAGTACACAAATTTCTTAATCGTAAAAACCTCTGAAATTTTCCAATAACCCTTTCGACCCTTTTCAAAGTGCTCTTTGAATCTATAGATATGAACTTTGTCACCTACTTTAAAGTTTGGTTTCTCATTTGAAACCTCGAAGTAAGGCTTTGGTACTCGCTCAGGATGTTTAGATGCTTCTGAAGGAGTTATCAGAATCTCAGAATGGATTGTGTTGTACTTATCAACAATAGCTGGCAATATGTGGAGCCACTTCTGGTTTCCTTGTAGATCAAATTCAAACCATAGTTTCTTTGTGAGAGTACGATTGAACCTCTCAATCATTGCATTCTTAGACTCGCCATAAATTGAAAACATCTTGTTAATATACTCCCCGTTTTCATCTTTCTTTCTTATGTTGTCTTTTGAAAACGAGTATAGCTTGTACATATGCTAATTATAAAACTCCTTGCCTTCATCTACACAAAGTCTCTCTGATCGTCTTCCTGATTCCTTAAATACTTTTTGGAAAGCTTCTGCAACTTCCGCTCCCGTCTTTGTTTTCAAAGGTACTGCCCAGGCGTCACGTGTAAAACCATCTATGATAGTGAGTGCATATTTGTAACCTCTTTTAGGAGGAAGGATTATTATGTCTGCATGCCAAATTGTGTCTTTTGCATAGTGAATCATTTTTCTAAACAGTCTTGGTTTTCTGTATTCCCTATGCAGCTTCACAGCATCTTCATAGCTAAGACCCTTTCCATAAATGGTTAGACAGTCTATACAATTGTTGGGGTTGTGAGTATGAATGCCTAATCCAAACCGAACTTTAGCCTTGATAATACGCTTTACTAGATTTCTAATGAGTCTCTCTTTCACAGACAAGTCACTGGTTGGAATAGCATCTAAATCAGTTATCATTTTTTCATCAGCAATATGCTTCTTTGCTAGGGCTTCCTCTGGAGTTGAAGACGTTTTTTCAGCATCTCTATAGTTTTTGTCATGATAGTAAGCAGTCCAATCTATTGGTTTAATTGGTAGACTGTCATACCGAGGCCAGTCTGTAATTGGATTGAGTCTTTTGTCTAAATTTGTATCAGGCAGTTGTCCCTCAATCTTTCGAAAGAGGCTGGACTTTATCTTAAGGCTTCATCAGGATTAACCAGATCCTTCAGCCCCAACCCCATTAAGTCTCTGAACCTTCTCCATATCCTTGTCAACTGGGTCGGACGTACCTATGGTACTCGAACTTCTTTCGGACTTGTCCGTGTTATCAGAAGATTTAAGCTCTAATGCAATCTTTCAGTCAACGTGAACAAGGTCAATCTTTTTTACCTTCTCGAATCCAAAATAATTTTCTGCTAATATTTCATATAGTCTGCCTAGTCTCATTTGAATAACTTTAATCTTGTGTGAAATCTTTAACTCTTCTTGAAAAAGATCATGAAGAATTTGATCATGCCCAACCTTATCATCAATTAGTTTCAGAAGGATTTTTCGAATTGTTTGCTCCATTTTTACTTTAGAAAAGTTAACAAGTGCTTATTCTATGACTAGCAAGGATATTGACTTCCTCACTCAGGCCACAACGTAACCTGCGAAAGAATACCCTGGAATTTGAAATTCGCCAGGATATTTTCCAGTGGAGAAGCTGGGTGGTAGTTTTGTTATAGCTGACTGAAAATCTAATGCAGAACCTAGAAATAATGGTTTACTGAAGGCCATTTTATGTATTTAAAATTTACTATCGTTAAATTGGATGACACTTTCATATTGTATATACCTGAAATTGCATTGAATTGACCCGTGAATCCAACTTTTCTCATGGTTTTAGAGATGGAATCGTGAAAATTGCACATTTTCAAAATCGCTGTTTTCAGACCATTTTCACCTGTTTTTAGTCATTTTTCACTTATTTTTTTGTGATTTTCAAAATGAGTGAGGGCATGAGGGTGAGGGCACTCTCCCTTTTAAAAAGTATAAAAATTCTCAAAAATCTGTGTTCTGCGAAATATTCCACATGCCAATACCCACACATGCCCTCGCCCTTAAGCACCCTCACACAATATATAAATATATATATATATATATATAAATTTTTACATATTTATATACTCATCACACCACCTTGCAACTCTGACCTCCTGGTAGTAGTAGTGTGATATAAGGGGCGAGTCATCCAGCGAGCTGGCGCGCACTGCGCCCGAGCAATAAGTGTGGCTCAGACCTTTATATCACACTACTACTTCAATTCTTTATAAATTGTTCTATAAACGTCTACTGCTTATGCTCAGGTATTTTAACGTCATTTTTTTATATTTCATTCGATTTTCAGTTAACAGGCCGTAAGGTGCAATTTAGAGCGGTGCTTCACAGCGAATTCCTTTCGGCTAACAACGCCAACTGCGGAATATTTCTCACTCTGCTGTGCCGTCTGTTGCCATGGCAACAGCAGTCCGCCTCGGCAACCGCAAAGCAACCTCCAGCGTTGCATCAGAACTTTGCTTGGCTTCCGTGTCCTCAGCTAGCTGACCCGCTGGTTTTGCCGGACGAGTTTGAGCAGACTCTGTCGAACTCTGCCAAACTGAACGAACATTGCAGCCACCTGTGCCTGCTAGGAGCCTGCAGTCATTCTGATTTTCGGCTCAATTGATGTTCTTTACTAAAGGGAAAATACTGTTCTCTTTGGTCGAGAAAAGAAAGGGTTTGAAGCTCCCTGATTGGTCAGGTTGTAGAATTTTTTGGAGTTATCTGATTGGTTAGAGGAAGAAAAGAAAAGAAGGCTTCCGGGTAATCTGATTGGCCATTGATGGTACATGTAACTTTTATTAGAAAAAAAACGGGCGTTTTGTTATTTAAAAATCGACCAATTTTCTGACAGCTTTGAAACAATTCAGTTTAAAGTGCTACATGTATTTCGCTTGTTCGATTTTTTTTCTGATGCTTATTGCAACAATCGGTTTATTTTCCTACCAAAATTAAATTCTTTCTAACTAAAAAATTTAATATTTATCAAATCATTTCTTCCCAGTTATTCTGCGTTACAGCAAATTTTTATCGCATGCACCGTGTACACTTGTCGGGTTGCTTTCACAAACGCGAAATTTCACAACCGCTAAATCACCTACTTTCATAAACGCGAAACTTCACAACCGCGAAACTTCACAACCGCTAAATCACCTACTTTCATAAGCGCTAAATTTCACAACCGCGAAACTTCACAACCGCTAACTTTTTTGCAGTCACTTTCATAAACGCGAAACTTCACAACCGCGAAACTTCACAACCGCTAAATCACCTACTTTCATAAGCGCTAAATTTCATAAACGCGAAACTTCACAACCGCTAATTTTTTTGCAGTCACTTTCACAAACGCGAAACTTCACAACCGCTAAATGCCATCTACTTTCACAACCGCTAAATGTCATCTACTTTCACAACCGCTAAATGTCATCTACTTTCACAACCGCTAAATGTCGTCTACTTTCACAACCGCTAAATGTCATCTACTTTCACAACCGCTAAATGTCGTCCACTTTCGCAACCGCTAAATGTCATCTACTTTCACAACCGCTAAATGTCATCTACTTTCACAACCGCTAAATGTCGTCTACTTTCACAACCGCTAAATGTCGTCTACTTTCACAACCGCTAAATGTCATCTACTTTCACAACCGCTAAATGTCGTCTATTTTCACAACCGCTAAATGTCATCTACTTTCACAACCGCTAAATGTCGTCTATTTTCACAACCGCTAAATGTCATCTACTTTCACAACCGCTAAATGTCGTCTACTTTCACAACCGCTAAATGTCGTCTACTTTCACAACCGCTAAATGTCATCTACTTTCACAACCGCTAAATGTCGTCTATTTTCACAACCGCTAAATGTCATCTACTTTCACAACCGCTAAATGTCGTCTATTTTCACAACCGCTAAATGTCATCTACTTTCACAACTGCTAAATGTCGTCTGCGCGAAACTTTACAATCGCCAAATATGTCATCTACTTTCTTATTATAGTAGAGTTCCATTGCCAATTGAGCACAGATACCGAGTGGTAGGTGTTACGTTCTGTAACAGTGACGTCAATAATTACTCTCAGTTAAGTTAAGGCAGATACTCGTACATTTTGCATATGTAATGAAGCTATTATACATTCGTCTTCTCGGTGGGGGCTTCATAAGACCAAAATTTCCTAATGTTTGAACTGTAAAGTACAGGGCAGTACTTAAGACACGGAAATTTAGGAATTATACAGAAATTATAGAGTAGTCTGAATATATTAATAATAAAACAGTATATAATTATACAGATTTAGGACTCGGAACTCGGAACAGAGGAGGGTTTTTTGACCGTGTCTTTAATGAAAGAACACTTGTTTCCCATTCGGGAAGAGAGCATACTCGTACTGTTTTATTTTCCTGGCCCTTGTGCCTTCCTCAATTCTCACCAGCCATAGCAGGTTCCGGCTCTACATTGATGGGGTAGCGGGGAAACGCGGGTACAAACTGCCAGAGTCTAGAGGTTGTATGACTCTGCGGACACATGTCTCACACTTTTTACGTTATACTGAAACGCAGTCACAACACATGAGACAGAAAATTTCACAACGTCATAATACTGTACTATCCTACTTAGCGTCTCAGTTTTTTTACTGTTTCTTTTTCTTCACTCACACGTGTTGGAAACAGAAAGAAAAAGACAAATTGTTTGCTGTAAGTTTTCACTGTACTCAATGATGTTGTAGTATCCATGCTCCATGGTTTTCCACTTCGATTTCGACCTTTTGTATTATTCAACTTTGACAAACGGCAAGATAGCAACAACAAAACTGAAAAATGTGCAGGAAACTTGTGGGCACTAAATTATACATTTAAATCCTGCTATATCTTTTAGAGGCTTTGCACCTTGAGTACACGGTTTATAGAACAAACGATGGAAAGCTTATGAACCGTAACTTGTTGTAACTTGAGAAAAAAGTGCGAATGCCACGTTCTTTAAAAAAGAAACCTAGATACTGCTATTTTAGAAGGATAAATGCTATAACAATGCGAACGAACTCTAATTTTATTATAATATTTACTTTGATAATGGGACATTATTAGGCATTAGATAATAAGACTATGGGCCTAGTCTGAAGTACTTTTTCCTTGCGATTTTCTCTCGTATTGTTCATTATGATTATTCACATTGCTCACAGTTTTCTCTCTGGCCACTGGATTCCTATGCCCTATGGAATTTGTCAAGGTGCCACCCTCATAAGTTTTGGCTAGCAATGCCGTCTCACAGGCCACTCTCACGAATTCTCCGTTTGTATCTTAACCAGATTTATGCACCGGGTACATGATAGCTGCTTATTGCTCGCAATAATATTTACGTTACTTCGAATCATATTTGTTGTTAATTCTTATTACTAACCTCTCCCCGTCCTTTTTAACTTCTACGCTGAGAGCCTATCGTCCTTTTCTGCACTTAATTCTTATTTTCAATCTGTTCAATCTGAATGCAGACTCTGCTTCCGCCATATATTCCTGTGGTCACGTCCTGCGGCCCTGTGGCCCTTTTCTATTACGAAACGTCATTGCTAGAAAAAAATAGGAATGAACATCACACAATCGCCTCGACACACAGGGCACTGCAGTAGTCTGATCTGAATATTCTCTGAACAGATGGTACAAACAACGTGACCACAGGGATATGTGGCGGAAGCAGAGTCTAAGTTTTCTAGACATACGGGGCATCGTCGTTCGCCGCCGCCAAGGCCCTGGTCGACGGTGTCATCTTGCGGCTGCCCACCAGCACCGCCAAGGGCCGGCTGGGCGATGACTTGCGGCTGCCCACCAGCGCCGCCAAGGGCCGGCTGGGCGACGTCTTGCGGCTGCCCACCAGCACCACCAAGGGCCGGCTGGGCGATGACTTGCGGCTGCCCACCAGCGCCGTCAAAGGCCGGCTGGGCAACGTCGTCTTGTGGCTGCCCACCGGCGCCGCCAAGGGCCGGCTGGGCGATGACTTGCGGCTGCCCACCAGCGCCGTCAAGGGCCGGCTGGGCGACGTCGTCTTGTGGCTGCCCACCGGCGCCGCCAAGGGCCGGCTGGGCGACGTCTTGCGGCTGCTCACCAGCGCCGCCAAGGGCCGGCTGGGCGACGTCTTGCGGCTGCCCACCAGCACCGCCAAGGGCCGGCTGGGCGATGACTTGCGGCTGCCCACCAGCGCCGCCAAGGGCCGGCTGGGCGACGTCGTCTTGTGGCTGCCCACCGGCGCCGCCAAGGGCCGGCTGGGCGACGTCTGGCAACTGACCTACAGCCAGTTCAGCAGCATCATGTGGGTCGTCTAGAGGGAGACCAGCTGATGCACTCAAATTGCGTAGAACCTCCAGAGGAGTTGCCCGTCCACTGCTTAACAGGTCATACTGCTGCCGAATGCGGATACTTTTTAGTACACTGCGCTTTCCTCGCGCTCGGCGGATTGGAACACCACGTTTTAGCCTATTTAGGTCAGCTGCATAGGTTGAACAAATGCTTCTTTTCGTTGAGGAATAAAGCGCTACAATGAAATCCCACATATTGGGATGAGCGGTCTCTACAAAGGTCCTCCATTGACTATGGTAGGATTCCTGCTTACTATTGGTCCTGTCTTCGCAGTTGTGCACAGAGAGGATGGCTGCACCAACCCTCTCGAGCCAGTAGGTCCGGATGTACGTGTAGGCTCGATGCAGTGCTTCCATCTTGTCATTGGCAAGTGTTGTAACAAATGTCTCAGGTCGCAGGACAGCATGAAGTGCAGCAAGGTGTTGCGCAGGAAGCAGAGGCAAGCACAAAAGCAGTCTCACATAGCTTCGAACGTCAGTGTTGCGGCACACTTCACTCCATAGTCCAAGCTTTTTTAGCTTCGTGAGGACAGCTTGCGTGTAGTGAAACCAACATCCATGAGCGGTTGATGTCGGAAATGCTTCCAGCAGCGAATCTCGCAGCGCAATTTCGTAATCCGTCATGACACTCAGTGGCTCGAAGGCAGGAAACAGCTGCTTTACCTTCGACCACACTAAATGGTAGAGGGCCTTTGTCTTGCCAGTAAGTAGCGCAAAAAAGCAAGGAAAAAAGAAACCTTGTTTAACGATTCCAATGGTCACTAATTGAAAAAACAGGCGAGGCACAACTCGGAATGTGCCATCAACGAAAATGTTGTTTGCATTTTGAAGCTCAGCCAGGAGTTCAGGGTGAGCAAAAAAAACAGCAGCATGCTGGTCAACTTGACTGCTTCCCTGGAAAACTTTCTTGCCATCTGCTCCGCAGTTTTGCAGATGCATGTCCACGTCATGCAGAAGTTCAACAGCCTCATCAACAGATGTTGGGATTCGAGGCTGTACAGCTCGTCTTGCTCGCCACATGCGGAGCTCCACTTCTGGAAATCCAACATCTGGCCCAGCTGCTTCATCATTTGTTATTTCGTCAAAAACTACTCGTAGGCGCTTTTCTGGCTGTCTTGTCGCAGCTTCATTTAGTCGTCGCTTTAACTTCATCTTTCCAATTTCTTCATCAGGGATTGGACCATGGTTATGAATCCCACTGTGTGTGGCAGTCTCACCACTCAGCATAACTTTGGCGAAGCAGTCTTCATTACGACATGTAAAATAGTGCTTCTCGTTCAATGTTCTTTTGCACCTGTATGCATGCTGGTCTATTAGGAGAAGCCTTGAGCCCCTACGGCCTTCAACAAATTCAAATGGCATTTGTGGTATCGTTTATTTGATGAAGATAGCGTACTGAAAGAGGAAAATTTTGAAAGGTAATATCCATTTGATTACATTGTTCATAAAAATACAACTAAGTGTATGTACAACCACTTAAAATATGATCCTATTACACTTCCAAATATTCTAAATCTATTACTATTTGTAGATAGAAATCTAAACTATAGCATATGGGCAACTCTGCTAAAAAATTATTGTATTGCTAAGTTGGCAAGACAATCCCAGTTTTGTCTTTTTTGACATCACTTCTATATTTTTGGTACTAAATGTAAAAGTGAAAATCCTCCATTGAAGAAGAATAGGGATAGAACTCCCATTGCCAGAATTCCATTCCCTGAAATTCATCAGCTCAATAATCCCATGACCAGAATTCATCTTTCAAATCCTCTCCAAATCCACAATGAAACCTTTGAAATATCATATCTTGTTTTCCCTGTTTGGAAAAATTGGCTGTCATTGTCTCCAGACCAAGACTCTCCTTTCTCCCCTCTCTTCTTTGCTCTTTCATCTCTAATCTCTCATCTCTGCACTCTCTTTTTTATTATATTCTAGCTCTTATTTTTCGTCTCTACTCTCTTATTTCTCCTCTTTACTTTTCAATGTAAGCATATTGGCAAGTCACGGTCACGGGACCCTCACTGAAGTCCCTACTTAAGTATACCATACGGCATAGGTCATAAAATTGTGAGTCAGAAATCATCTATTAAAATTTCTATAAGATTCTAGTCGAATCAGAGTATAATGCCATAAGCTATACAGTTTTAGTTAGCTTAGTAGCGAGTTATAGAAAAAAATCATTTTATAATATAGCTGTTTTGTAGAAAACTAAGTAGCTAAAAATAAAATTTAATATTAACTTGGAGACTAAGAAGCCATGGGCCTGTATAATAAAAAGAGGACCATAAATAAAAGGTACAAAATTCTATTATTATTAATACATACATGTATATAAAGCTGAGCTGAACCATGGACTTCTATACTTAGTATAGAAGTCCATGGCTGAACCAATAGGCAGCTCTGCTCTAAAAACGCAGATATCATGGTTTAGCCATAGAACTCTAGATAATATGGAAGCGAAGGCTTTTTTGGACCTTTACATAACCGGGCCGACTTGAAAGTAACGTGAGCATAGGATTTCCATTGAATCTTATTCCTGATTCTTGATTATTTTAAAAATCTATCAGGTTTCCTTACAGTACAGATTACAAATGCTGGTTCGGACGGTACACTTGAGCCTCCTCGGTCAATCTGTAAACGTTGAAGAGCGAAAGCCTTTGAAGCTGGCTTCAAAGTTGACTTGCAGCATGATTGATCAAAAAAGCGTTTAAAAAATCAAAATCAAGGCAAGCAGTGGAATGAGACAGCAATTTTGTTCGATCCATTGTTCCACCCTGGCATGTTCATAACGTGAGGACGAGCACAATCGATAGGCACAGGAAAGATTGCAGCCGAGATCAAGTCAGATCAGATATGGACTGGCAGCTATGCCATCTTACTGATGTAGAAAAAAACTACGTGCGCGACTGGAAAATCTGTAAAAGCAGTTCAGTGGAGTTGCGCCTCAGGATATTCAGTACCTACCTTGCAGTGGAATCATCAAGCAGCACCCGAGGCATAGATGAAGAAGTCAAGGAATTCGTTCGCGAACTGGAGGCAGTGGGTGAATTGTGAGATGCTGATGACATCGTCACTTTCTATGTCGCAGGCAAGTTTGCCAAGTCGATTTCAATGCAAAAAAAACTGTCGAGCGAGCCTGTGCCGAACTGCTGGTTGCTGTTGAAGATAAAGGAGGCGTTAACGAAGCCCCTTCTACGTTCCTGTGAAAGATTAATCGAGGAAGCTTGACGGTACCGTCTGGACCAGAGCTTGCAATCTGTAAGGAGCCTGGCAGATTTTGAAGCTCTTGTGTGACTGAAACCTGCTATGATAAAAACAGAGCTGCTCTTTTCTCTGGCAACTCCTGTAAGTTTTCTTATATCTTACCAACACAACAAAGACTTGCGTATATACGAGCTAGCTCGTAACTGTACAGTTTATTTCTCTTACCCGCATCCCCTCCTGCCCCGCCATGGTCCCGCGTTTCTTTTTGCAGAGGGTAGCGAGTAGCTATACAGTTAACTGTTTATAGAAAGGGTTTTTTTTGAATCCCCAAGCACATTATACAGCCATCACCCGTTCTTTGTCAGTTTAACTTGACGTGAGAATGACTGAAACTACACACCAAGTTTTCTTATTGCACTCAAATGGCAGTTATCACTATCTTTACAATATTCCCATAACCTAACCCTAAACCCTAAAAAGTTGTTTCGGACCCATGTACAACGGCTCAGTGCTCATATTCTAGTATCCACATTTCATTGGCCCTCAGCCCCTCACTCAATACCCCTTTTATGGAATGGGAAGCAACGGCCCAGTTTTGTCAAAGCCAAAGGGAATAAGAAAAAACAGTCGGCCAGCTCAGGGCCCGGTTATTTAAAAATTTTCAAACCCTTGTTAAAAGACTTCACTTCCATATTATCTATAATTCTATGGTTTAGCTTAGCACATCAGTTGTGGCTTGTAATGTAAGTAGGTAGCTTTTTCAAAACGTCCTTTAAAAAATTATAACCGCAGTCTATGGGCTGTGCGCCGCGTTGTACAGCCTGCAGTGTCGTGTAGTTTTTTCAATACGATTTGTGTTAAAAATAATTTCATAAACCGCAGAAACCTGCAAAAATGATAACTTGAAGGACATTTGGCCGTTGTAAAGTTTCGCAGTTGTGAAAGTAGATGACATTTAGCGGTTGTGAAAATAGACGACATTTAGCGGTTGTGAAAGTAGACGACATTTAGCGGTTGTGAAAGTAGATGACATTTAGCGGTTGTGAAAGTAGATGACATTTAGCGGTTGTGAAAGTAGATAACATTTAGCGGTTGTGAAAGTAGATGACATTTAGCGGTTGTGAAAGTAGACGACATTTAGCGGTTGTGAAAGTAGACGACATTTAGCGGTTGTGAAAGTAGATGACATTTAGCGGTTGTGAAAGTAGACGACATTTAGCGGTTGTGAAAGTAGATAACATTTAGCGGTTGTGAAAGTAGATGACATTTAGCGGTTGTGAAAGTAGATGACATTTAGCGGTTGTGAAAGTAGATGACATTTAGCGGTTGTGAAAGTAGATGACATTTAGCGGTTGTGAAAGTAGATAACATTTAGCGGTTGTGAAAGTAGACGACATTTAGCGGTTGTGAAAGTTAGATAACATTTAGCGCGTTGTGAAAGTAGACGACATTTAGCGGTTGTGAAGTTTCGCGGTTGTGAAATTTAGCGCTTATGAAAGTAGGTGATTTAGCGGTTGTGAAGTTTCGCGGTTGTGAAGTTTCGCGTTTATGAAAGTGACTGCAAAAAAGTTAGCGGTTGTGAAGTTTCGCGTTTATGAAAGCAAGTGCTTTTAGCGGTTATGAAATTTCGCGTTTGTGAAACCCACCCCACTTGTCTGAATATTAAATATGAATAATATATTTTCACAGTGACCGGTTCGTGTGTTTCAACTTCCGGAATTTTCATTTGGTTTTCAACTTGAAGAAAACAATTACTTTTACAAAATTCAGTAAAACAAAAAAGGTTAGAGTTTGGTTTAGGGACACAGCAGCGTCTGACTCTCGCGCCACTCATAAAATTGGCTCCCGCCGAGGTCTGCCCGCGGGGTTTTTCCTGTCGGAATTCCAAGTCAAATCCAATTGGATTTGAAATCTAATCTAGTCTAGTTTTTAATCTACTCCAGTTTATGTCTAGTCTAGCCTAGTCTATTCTAGTTCTAGTCTAGTCCAGCATTGTCTATAGACTGGATTTGACTTGAAATTCCTACCGGAAAACCCCTGCGGGTGCTCGCAAGTGAGAGCTTATTAATTTTTATTTAAGCCTCAAAGAGTAACTTCTTGCTTAGTTTAACGAAAGGTTGATATATAATCTTTCGCATTCGAGATGCTTCCCTTGTTAAATTTTCATTTGGATGGTAACACATTCAAAGTAGGATATGGGAACTTCAGTATCAGTTCAGGACTATAAGCTGATGAAATATATAATCTAGAAACGTTTTGACCACTTGACTTTGAATTTGACAGAAACTCTAAGTGGATTCGTGTACTACCCGTGTAAAAAGAAGTGTGTGGCATACCGGTGTGAAGATTTTGTATCATTTTTTAATATTTGTTTTCTGGTTTTCACCGCTGAGCTACGAACTCTCTAGATCAGGAAAATACTAGGCATTCCAATCCCGGGATTTAGCCTCAAAACACGGGATTTCAATCCCGGGATTTTTTGGGACTTGAAATTTCGGGATTTATGATCCTCGGGATTACAACAGTGCGGGATTGGGATCCCGGGATTTAGCCTCAAGGGATTTCAATTACTTGAATCCCTCTGGGTGCGGGATTGGGATTTTAGCCTCAAAACATGGGATTTCAAACTGATTTCGGGATTTAATTCTTACAACAGTTTTCCCGGGATTGTAAGGCTTAAAATATTCATGTAAAATTTGAAAAAAAAGATTCTACTTTAAAAATTATTTCGTAGAGGATACTTCTGTCTATTCAAATCCCACTGCTGTTACCAAGTTGTCGTAGGTGTACTTAAATTATTCCTTGAATTATCCTACTGATGCCACCTAGTTGTGGTAAATTTATAATATCTATCACTCTAGTGTACGACTTCAGTCATTTATTATTCCTAGGAAAACACTAAGTCCAGAATCTTAGTCTAAGGACTCCTTGAAATTATGCAAGTAGTCCTGGTAGCAGTGTCGAGCGGCAAACACTGATCTAATGCATTAATTTCTACTCCTAATTTCCAGTCATAGAGCGGCTACCCTGGGAAGGAGTTGCCCAACTAAGCGACCGTTGGTTTGCTTCTTTCTTACTGGCTTCTCACAGCTTATTCTTCTGGCTTCTTACAGCTTCTCTCTCCTTTCTGCTTTCCAAGTGAACTGAGCCAACACGATTTGCTTTCTTAACCGAATCGGAGAATCGGCGGGCGGAGAAAAAGTTGCCCGAAAACGCTTGTATTTATAGGTTCTACTAGGGGAGAATGGGTGCGCGGGTTTGTGAATAACAAATTTCTTTTATCAATTTAAACAAATAATTTCCCTAAATATAAAATCATTCGTTAAAACAAATACATCATTTAAACAAAAATTCGTAGTTAAGCAAATTATTTGGCGTAGGTTTAAAATAGAATATACGTTTAAACTCAATTATGAAATAATACAACTACAGCCTGCATTTCTGTATCGAAATCACACATAAAAGCAGCAAAATTTGTTAGATCAGTTTGTTAAGCAGAAATTTAATTTTTTTTTCGTTTTCGTAAGGTGTAATTTAATTTCACATGTTCGTCAGTTGCGTGATGTCTAACACTGTAACGTGGCATTAAACATGACATTCACTTTGATAATTTACATTGATACTGCATTAGCTAGCTATATTAGTGATCCCAGGATTTTAAACCATCGGGATTTCAGGATTTCTCAATCCCGGGATTTCAGGATAAATTGTCGGGATTTTGGAATCCCTAGAAAATACTTTCAAAGTTAGATACTGCAAATTTCACGAACGTTGCTTGATTATCATCTCAGAGCGGGCAGCAGGTAGTTGCAGGCGAGGCGCACCCAGCCGGGCATGCCGTCGCCGCTGCGGCAGCCGATGCGGTTCAAAGTGACGGCGAATGACGGCGCGCCCAGCCAGAGGGCGCGGATCGGCGCCAGCAGCGCGTGCGACACGGCGTGCGGCAGGCAGTCGATGTAGCAGGAGGCGAGAACGCCGTCAATAGCGATGCAGCCGGTCAGGGTGAACGGAGCCAGCAGGCCTTGGCGAGTGACGCCTCGCTGAACTTCGACCACCGTCTCGAGCCGCGGCTGTCGTCCAGCTTCGTCCAGCAGTTGCACGGCGAGTCCCGGCCGGATGTCGCGCGCAGGCACGGCGGACAGACGGGTCGCCCGACCGTCGGGCTGAGCCGAGGTGAACAGCAGATGGCCGGAGCTGAGCGTCAGCTGGGCGCTCGTGGTCGACACCGTCACAAAGTCGGACGACCAAGCAGTCTCGTCACGGTGGCCCCACATGAAGACGGGCGAAAAGGCGGGCCGGCCGTCCTGCAGGCTGAGTACTGGCTGCCCCGCAGAGAGCTCGGAGAGGCGGACCCGGCCGTGCGGAGTCATCACCGTCGCGTCCAAGGGGAAGCACTTTCCTCTGCTGAGAACGGTAAGTTCAAGTTTTTTTAATTTATCACATTTTCCTGCGACAGACTACTTTTCAGTAGCAATATTGATGTAAAGAGTGCGCCTGTCGTGTTAATTGTGGCCAGCAAAAACCCCTCCGCGGAGGAAACCTTCCTATGGGGAAACTTCCTGCGAGGTTACTTCCTGCGAGGTTACTTCCTGCGAGGTTACTTCCTGCGGGGTAATTTCCTGCGGGGAAACCATTTGCGATTTACTTCCTGGGAGGAAACTTCCTGCGAGGTTACTTCCTGCGAGGAAACTTCCTGCGAGGTTACTTCCTGGGAGGAAACTTCCTGCGAGGTTACTTCCTGGGAGGAAACTTCCTGCGAGGTTACTTCCTGCGAGGTTACTTCCTGCAGGGAAACTTTCTGCGGGGAAACTTCCTGCGGGGAAACTTCCTGCGGGGAAACTTCCTGCGGGGAAACTTGTTAGTGGCTCGCACTGACATATCGGTATAAGACATACATGTATTAAAGGAAACAATAAGAAATCTCCATCGATTTACTCTATCATTACCGACCCAATCTGAGCAGCCATTTCGTTAGCAACTCTGTCCATCTCTGTACTCATTGCCGCATCGCGTCTCGTTCGAAACTCTTCTCGAACTCGATCGCGCTCTCGCTCCTGCAAGTTGCGCAACCGCTCGTCCTCTTGCCGATTCAACTCCTTCGTGGCTTTCTGCAGCTCCAATTGCGCAAATACGAAATATTCGTTGGTGTAAGTCGCTCGGAAACTGGAAGACTCAGCTTCGGAATTGATTCTAGCCAAGTGATCGACACTGCACACCAGGTTGTAGACTTGCTCGGCCTGCGTTGCTGCACTGCGATTGCGGCTGTTGTCCAGCATGGTGATTCTGTTACCGCATCTCGTTATTAAGGAATCCAGCGCGCTGAGCTGTCGACGAGCGTTCTGCACCTCCTGGTAGAAGCGCAAGTCGCTGTTATCGAACGCATCGCCGTGTGTGTATGCGATAATTGCGTACCTGTGAATAGAAATCGATTAAGACACTTTTCAAAGACCGATAGGGGGTGTAACAGGACGTAAAACTTGAAGTTGTTTCACGAGAACAATGCACAAGGCTGGCAGTGTTTCCATGGACTCGAAGACATCTCACCAAGCTGGTAGTGTTCCCCTGGACTCGGAGACATGTCACCAAGCTGGTAGTGTTCCCCTGGACTCGGAGACGTGTCACCAAGCTGGTAGTGTTCCATTGGACACGGAGACATCTCACCAAGCTGGTAGTGTTCCCCTGGACTCGGAAACATCTCACTAAGCTGGTAGTGTTCCCCTGGACTCGGAGACATCTCACCAAGCTGGTAGTGTTCCCCTGGACTCGGAGACATGTCACTAAGCTGGTAGTGTTCCCCTGAACTCGGAGACGTGTCACCAAGCTGGTAGTGTTCCATTGGACACGGAGACATCTCACCAAGCTGGTAGTGTTCCCCTGGACTCGGAGACGTGTCACCAAGCTGGTAGTGTTCCATTGGACACGGAGACATCTCACCAAGCTGGTAGTGTTCCCCTGGACTCGGAGACGTGTCACCAAGCTGGTAGTGTTCCATTGGACACGGAGACATCTCACCAAGCTGGTAGTGTTCCCCTGGACTCGGAAACATCTCACTAAGCTGGTAGTGTTTCCCTGGACTCGGAGACATCTCACCAAGCTGGTAGTGTTCCCCTGGACTCGGAGACATGTCACTAAGCTGGTAGTGTTCCTCTGGACTCGGAGACATGTCACCAAGCTTTTAATGTTCCCCTGGACTCAGAAAAATCTCATCAAGCTGGTAGTGTTCCCCTCGACTCGGAAACATCTCACTAAGCTGGTAGTGTTCCCCTGGACTCGGAGACATGTCACCAAGATTTTAATGTTCCCCTGGACTCGGAAACATCTCACTAAGCTGGTAGTGTTCCCCTGGACTCGGAAACATCTCACTAAGCTGGTAGTGTTCCCCTGGACTCGGAAACATCTCACTAAGCTGGTAGTGTTCCCCTGGACTCGGAAACATCTCACTAAGCTGGTAGTGTTCCCCTGGACTCGGAAACATCTCACTAAGCTGGTAGTGTTTCACTGGACTCAGAAACATCTCTCGCACTGCCTATCCTCGGCGTGAAAATTTGGATGTGTTACATTTCCGCTTTAGCCCAACTCTGTGACATTCGTGTGTAAAATTTGACTAAGCCCACAACAGTTGGCACTGGCTCACAATGACTCACTTATAGAACATCTCTCCAAACAGCTCCTCAAGCTT
The DNA here is from genome assembly GCA_002269645.1 of Macrostomum lignano. Lineage (NCBI taxonomy): Eukaryota > Metazoa > Platyhelminthes > Macrostomidae > Macrostomum > Macrostomum lignano. The sequence continues at coordinate 41,424 of NIVC01003327.1, forward strand.
CTCCACAGCTTTCCGCTCTTCGTCAGTGAACTTCACGTCCAACCGCAGTGTGATCACAAATGCGTGAACTCCGCCTTCGGCAAACATAGCGATGGCGTGACAGATTTGTCTGAGGGCAGCTTCCGGGTTGCTGGTGTCCATTGTGCCGGGAGTGTCGACCACGGTTAGGTACCGACCCCTCACTAGTCTGGTCTCCTTTTTGCAGACGCTTGTTTGCGAGACCAGACTGCCCGGCTCGCTGGTTAGGAACGGTCCGGGCGTGCCTAGCAACGCGTTGCCAAGGGAACTTTTGCCGCTGCCGCTTTTACCTAGGAGCATCATCCTCAGCTCGCCGCCGGGTGGGAAGTTCTGCGTGTTTTTTAGGGAGAAAAGTAAGATCTGTATTGATTGTTTAACCTGTTAGAATGTAAGACGTGTATTGATTGTTTCACCTGTTGTAATATAAGCACTGTTTTCACTGAAAATCAGTGCCTTTATAATAATTCCAAAAGTTACCTGAGATCCTGCGTCCATTGCTTGCGAGCCTTTTTTGAGCCAGAAACCAAAAAACGGCAGTTAAAGCTGGAGGACTTTAGTCCCTGTCTCACAGTTTATACCTGTAGAGCACCTACTGCTAAACTGTAAATGAAAAGAGTACAACAATAAGGTACTTCTTGAGCACAGAAGAGCCATTCGTCTATTGATGCTACTTTCAATACAAGAGCTCAGAATTTTTTGAGCACAAAATCTAACCCTGTCCCATTGTCTCATTCTTTCTTTCTGCCCAGAGGTGTACGGGGGTCCTGGGTTGCCTTTTCTTCAGAGATAACTACAATGTTGCTGGTGTCTTGGATGGCAATTAGGGCTAACTTGAAGAATTCAAGCATTGCATGCACATTGTTAGTTAGGTCTTGGAAAAAATAATGCGCAGCAGGGTCTCTGCGGGTATTCTGGGCCTCAGGTCATCTGGGCCTCAGGTCCTCTGGGCCTCAGGTCCTCTGGGCCTCAGTTCGCAGCTTTGAGCGGCATTATACTCAAGCAGAAAATGGTTAACACCAAGCCGTCATCAAATATTCGATACTCGTATATCAACGGAATCTTTGTGTCTGCATGCAGTTTTGCAGTTTCCAAAAAGTGTGACACTTCTCTCCGCGGTTTGCGAACCCCTGCAATAAAATTCATTCCTCAATTCCATTGAGCACTTGCCGAACGGAGGCACTGCGAGTAGTTCGGGATGATGATAAAGGATGACTGCAGGCTGCAAGAGCATATCCCCAATAACCCCCCCCCATACCTGTTTAATCCGAGGCGATAAAACTTTATTGCGGAATTGCTATTGACTGCGTCACGCACACTGGCCCCAGATTCCTGCCACCGACAGGCAGCGCAGGAGGCTGGCAAACAACAATTTTTCGGGATTAAGGATCTCCATCAGTAGCGGTCTAGGCGGTCCCCTACACAGTTAGTTGTCTGGTCCGTGCCGTGTTTTTTTATTTTTCATTTCGAAGTATCGGCAGAATAATTATCAAGTTTGCATGCCGGGGCCGATTGCGTGTCGCTATGGCGAATTCTGTTGAACTGTACACGGCGACTGCAGACAGAGTGGCATCGAGACAGGAAGAGCAGATCACGGACGTTGACAAGGGGAGGGGTTGGATCTTTAATTCTTTAATTGATTGTTTTCTAGCTTTGCTGTTTATGACATTTTTTTCATCTGCTCTCATTCTGTTGGCCTGATCTTCTATCCCACTCTTCTTCTACCCACTCTCCCTCTACCCACTCTCCCTCTACCCACTCTCCCTCTACCCACTCTCCCTCTACCCACTCTCCCTCTACCCACTCTCTCTCTACCCACTCTCCCTCTACCCACTCTCCCTCTACCCACTCTCCCTCTACCCACTCTCCCTCTACCCACTCTCCCTCTACCCACTCTCCCTCTACCAACTCTCCCTCTACCCACTCTCCCTCTACCCACTCTCCCTCTACCCACTCTCCCTCTACCCACTCTCCCTCTACCCACTCTCCCTCTACCCACTCTCCCTCTACCCACTCTCCCTCTACCCACTCTCGATCTACCCACTCTCCCTCTACCCACTCTCCCTCTACCCACTCTCCCTCTACCCACTCTCCCTCTACCCACTCTCTCTCTACCCACTCTCCCTCTACCCACTCTCCCTCTACCCACTCTCCCTCTACCCACTCTCTCTCTACCCACTCTCCCTCTACCCACTCTCCCTCTACCCACTCTCCCTCTACCCACTCTCCCTCTACCCACTCTCGATCTACCCACTCTCCCTCTACCCACTCTCCCTCTACCCACTCTCCCTCTACCCACTCTCCCTCTACCCACTCTCCCTCTACCCACTCTCCCTCTACCCACTCTCCCTCTACCCACTCTCCCTCTACCCACTCTCCCTCTACCCACTCTCGATCTACTCACTCTCCCTCTACCCACTCTCCCTCTACCCACTCTCCCTCTACCCACTCTCTCTCTACCCACTCTCCCTCTACCCACTCTCCCTCTACCCACTCTCCCTCTACCCACTCTCCCTCTACCCACTCTCCCTCTACCCACTCTCCCTCTACCCACTCTCCCTCTACCCACTCTCCCTCTACCCACTCTCGATCTACCCACTCTCCCTCTACCCACTCTCCCTCTACCCACTCTCCCTCTACCCACTCTCTCTCTACCCACTCTCCCTCTACCCACTCTCCCTCTACCCACTCTCCCTCTACCCACTCTCCCTCTACCCACTCTCCCTCTCCCCACTCTCCCTCCACCCACTCTTCCTCTACCCACTCTTCCTCTACCCACTCTCCCTCCACCTACTCTCCCTCTACCCACTCTCCCTCTACCCACTCTCCCTCTACCCACTCTTCCTCTACCCACTCTCCCTCTACCCACTCTCCCTCTACCCACTCTTCCTCTACCCACTCTTCCTCTACCCACTCTTCCTCTACCCACTCTCCCTCTACCCACTCTCCCTCTACCCACTCTCCCTCTACCCACTCTCCCTCTACCCACTCTCCCTCTCCCCACTCTCCCTCCACCCACTCTTCCTCTACCCACTCTTCCTCTACCCACTCTCCCTCCACCTACTCTCCCTCTACCCACTCTCCCTCTACCCACTCTCCCTCTACCCACTCTTCCTCTACCCACTCTCCCTCTACCCACTCTCCCTCTACCCACTCTCCCTCTACCCACTCTTCCTCTACCCACTCTTTCTCTACCCACTCTCCCTCTACCCACTCTTCCTCTACCCACTCTCCCTCTACCCACTCTCCCTCTACCCACTCTCCTCTACCCACTCTTCCTCTACCCACTCTCCTCTACCCACTCTCCCTCTACCCACTCTCCCTCTACCCACTCTCTCTCTACCCTACACTCCCTCTATATCCACTGTATCTCTCCTTCACTCCTCTCATTCGCGTCAAAATTATCTAATTAAAAGGAAGATTTGAGTTCATTTCCTAAAAAAATATTTAGCAGTTGGTGAAAGCATCAAAATGTCACGACTCGCTGCTGCACCAGCCGGCACACTCGCTGTCACATTCGCTTCTTTGCCTCCTCTACCCACCCGCCTATACTCAATGAGTAGTTATTTAACTTGGAAAAGATCCCTGTTGAAATTTGTCATTAGTGCAAGCTTTTCAATAAAAAAATGATAAATTATTTTACTCAAACAAAATTGTCTCAACAAAATAATGCTCGTACGTACATAACAACTGTGGTTTATTAGAAATATCATTGACATTGCAGTAGTACGAGTCACAGTTGGTTGGTTGGTCGGTTAGTTAGTTAGTTAGTTAGTTAGTTAGTTAGTTAGTTAGTTAGTTAGTTAGTTAGTTAGTTAGTTAGTTAGTTAGTTAGTTAGTTAGTTAGTTAGTTAGTTAGTTAGTTAGTTAGTTAGTTAGTTAGTTAGTTAGTTAGTTAGTTAGTTAGTTAGTTAGTTAGTTAGTTAGTTAGTTAGTTAGTTAGTTAGTTAGTTAGTTAGTTAGTTAGTTAGTTAGTTAGTTAGTTAGTTAGTTAGTTAGTTAGTTAGTTAGTTAGTTAGTTAGTTAGTTAGTTAGTTAGTTAGTTAGTTAGTTAGTTAGTTAGTTAGTTAGTTAGTTAGTTAGTTAGTTAGTTAGTTAGTTAGTTAGTTAGTTAGTTAGTTAGTTAGTTAGTTAGTTAGTTAGTTAGTTAGTTAGTTAGTTAGTTACGAGTAGTTAGTTACTCAGTTAGTTAGATAGTTGGAGGCGTTACCGTTGAGATACTCGGGCCAGCTCGAAGTGTCATGCTCTGCCCCCGTGCCACAAACCCGGTAAAAGGAGATATATTGGTTATTCCAGCCCGCTAATACAGTGCGACCCGCAGACAAGCTGGTTAGCAAAGATCAACACCAGGGGCAGCATGACCCCCCCTCACGGGGCCAGCCGAGAGACAGATAGAAGTATGCCGGAGCAGTTTTAAGCGCTGCTGCAAGGAACGTGACAATTCCTTGATGCCTGAGCAAAAATGCCGGGACAGAGTTCCCCTCACTTGTTTGCTGAGCGAGTAATCAAAAAAACCACGCGACTGAGGCCTCATCCTCCAGCATTGCCGCTGCTGTAAAAAATGAGCTCAAGGCACAGGCAAATATGCACGAGTGTCAGTTTGTGGGATTCCGCTGGTTTTCGCGATCTTGGTTTGGCCTGTCAGGTGAAGATTCTGATCTGGGACAGTTGCTGCTGGGAAAGATCGGTGCCTGCCACTGCCACCTCTGCTGACCTGTTGAGCTCATGAGCACGAATTGCTGAGCTGGGGGGCAAGTGCGATAAAATAAATAGATGGAAGTACGGGGATAGATTGACTGAAATAGAGGCACCAAGGCAACGGCATAGAAAGACACTCGGACAGACAGGGACAGACAGACAGACAGACAGACAGACAGATATACAGACAGACAGAGAGACAGACAGACAGACAGACAGACAGACAGACAGACAGACAGACAGACAGACAGACAGACAGACAGACAGACAGACAGACAGACAGACAGACAGACAGACAGACAGACAGACAGACAGACAGACAGACAGACAGACAGACAGACAGACAGACAGACAGACAGACAGACAGACAGACAGACAGACAGACAGACAGACACAGACAGACACTAAGACAGACACTGACAGACAGACACTAAGACAGACACTAAGACAGACACTAAGACAGACACTAAGACAGACACTAAGACAGACACTAAGACAGACACTAAGACAGACACTAAGACAGACACTAAGACAGACACTAAGACAGACAGACAGACACTAAGACAGACACTAAGACAGACACTAAGACAGACACTAAGACAGACACTAAGACAGACACTAAGACAGACACTAAGACAGACACTAAGACAGACACTAAGACAGACACTAAGACAGACACTAAGACAGACACTAAGTCAGACACTAAGACAGACACTAAGAGTCGCTTAGACAGACCAGCCTGAACCGGCAACATCAGAGTTCTTCCCCCGAGCAACCTCTGTTTGCACAGGGAGCGCACAGGCGTCGCCACGAGCAGGCCGTGTGGCCGGTGCGGCCGCCAAAAGTGGATGATGGAGAACCAACCGCCCAACTGATGCGATATCGAAATTTGAAACCTGAGAGTCAAGAGGAGCGCGGTGTGCTTGGGCTGGTGGCTGGCGCCCCCTCCCACGATCTCAGGATCAGGTTTCACTTTTAGTATAAGCGACTATCGAGCTGCAGTTCAATGTAAAGGCTTGCGAGGAATTCAGAAAGATTGAAACGGATCAACAGTAAGAGTTTGCATGAACGAGTTATCTTCAAATTTTTGTTATAATAATCTTTGTTTAACTTATCTACTCAATTTTTATTGGCACACGTGTGAGGTGTTTGGTTGGCTATTCATATGCAGAAGTTGAGAGTATGTTAAATGAACCTGCGTCACTTCTCATCTGAGTAGAGTGCCATTTATAATTTGAGTAGAGTGCCATTTCTAATCTGAGTAGAGTGCCATTTCTAATTTGAGTAGAGTGCCACTTCTAATCTGAGTAGAGTGCCATTTATAATTTGAGTAGAGTGCCATTTCTAATCTGAGTAGAGTGCCATTTCTAATCTGAGTAGAGTGCCATTTATAATTTGAGTAGAGTGCCATTTCTAATTTGAGTAGAGTGCCATTTATAATTTGAGTAGAGTGCCATTTATAATTTGAGTAGAGTGCCATTTCTAATTTGAGTAGAGTGCCATTTCTAATTTGAGTAGAGTGCCATTTCTAATCTGAGTAGAGTGCCGTTTATAATTTGAGTAGAGTGCCATTTCTAATTTGAGTAGAGTGCCATTTCCAATCTGAGTAGAGTGCCATTTCTAATTTGAGTAGAGTGCCATTTATAATTTGAGTAGAGTGCCATTTATCATTTGAGTAGAGTGCCATTTCCAATCTGAGTAGAGTGCCATTTCTAATTTGAGTAGAGTGCCATTTCTAATTTGAGTAGAGTGCCATTTCTAATTTGAGTAGAGTGCCATTTCTAATTTGAGTAGAGTGCCATTTCTAATTTGAGTAGAGTGCCATTTATAATTTGAGTAGAGTGCCATTTAATTTGAGTAGAGTGCCATTTCCAATTTGAGTAGAGTGCCATCTCTCATTTGAGTAGAGTGCCATTTCCAATCTGAGTAGAGTGCCATTTCTAATTTGAGTAGAGTGCCATTTCTAATTTGAGTAGAGTGCCATTTCTAATTTGAGTAGAGTGCCATTTCTAATTTGAGTAGAGTGCCATTTCTAATTTGAGTAGAGTGCCATTTCTAATTTGAGTAGAGTGCCATTTCTAATTTGAGTAGAGTGCCATTTATAATTTGAGTAGAGTGCCATTTCTAATTTGAGTAGAGTGCCATTTCTAATCTGAGTAGAGTGCCATTTCTAATTTGAGTAGAGTGCCATTTATAATTTGAGTAGAGTGCCATTTCTAATTTGAGTAGAGTGCCATTTATAATTTGAGTAGAGTGCCATTTCTAATTTGAGTAGAGTGCCATTTCTAATTTGAGTAAAGTGCCATTTCCAATCTGAGTAGAGTGCCATTTCTAATTTGAGTAGAGTGCCATTTCTAATTTGAGTAAAGTGCCATTTCCAATCTGAGTAGAGTGCCATTTCTAATTTGAGTAGAGTGCCATTTCCAATCTGAGTAGAGTGCCATTTTTAATCTGAGTAGAGTGCCATTCCTAATGACACTCTTATCCATGAGTGCATATATATTTGTGAGAAAGAGTGTAAAGACCATCATATTGAATTTATTTGTCATTCCTTGAATTCGCTAATTCGGTATATAGTACAAAGCCACAGGTGAGAATACAGTGTGCAGTGTGTTTAACGATCCACAACAAGTATAACTAACTAAGCATCATCAATATATATTAGTTTGTTTAGATTTTTCACCACCTAAGAATGTAAACAATCAACTGTCATGACAGCTGGACATCAAATGGTTGAGCATGTGCTCCTCGAATGCGGCTTGACTGACTTGGTGACCGCCGCACACTTCGCATTGCCACTGCTCACCAGCCCCGGCTGTCCCGGAGTTTCCGCAGCCGCCCTGCTGGTGCTTGCGCAGATAGGCCGACCGCTTGAACCCGCGGCCGCAGCTCCTGCACGCAAACTGCTTGTTCGCGGCCTCCTTGGTTTTGACCGCCCGACAGTCGGGCCGCAGGATGGCGTCGATGCTGAACTGCAGACCGCTGCTGCTGCTGCACTTCCTGCCGCTTATGGCGACGTCAGGCTTCGGCTTGTGCCAGCGTCGGTGGCTGGCCAGGTTGGCGGAGCAGTTGAACAGCTTGCCGCAGTCGGAGCACCTGTACTCCTCGTACTCGATGCACGGGCACCGATGCTGAGCCAGCTGGAACGCGTCGCCGAAGGTCACCCAGCACAGCTGGCAGACGAAATCGCCAATCCGATTGACAATTTTTGACAGCGCAGCCTCGGCCTCGGGCGTCACTTCGACGAAGTTAAATGTGGTCACAATGTCCAGCTGGTCGGCTTGGCTTGTCGGGCGAGCGCGACGGCTTCTTGTGGACTTCGACAGAGCGCGGATGATTGTGCCGCTGACTGGGCTGGCCTTCTGGCTGAGGCAGCACCTCTGAGCTGGCGGACTCGGCTTGCTGATGACGCCGCTTGGCTTGGCCTTCGGCGTTGAGACTGTCGGACGAGGAGGCGTCGAAGGCGGCGGCGGCGCTGGAGCTGTTGACTTGGCCAAATCGACCTCTTTGCCGGTGCCGCCCACAGCAGCAGGCTGACCGGTGCAAACCAGTGGCGGCTGCACCGGCTGCATGGCAGCAACAAACTGAAGGTATTGCTGCTGGATTTGCTGCTGGATCTGCTGCTGGATCTTCAGCGACTCAAGAAACGATACGGCGTTTACAGCGGCTGAGCAGTGAGGAAAAAATCCACCAAAGTCTGGTACTGTTGCAGGAGACGGCAGCTGAGGTTGCTGGGGCAGCATCTGATGCAGCATCTGAGCTCGAATGGCAGCTGGGAGAGCGAAGCCTCCATCATAAAACTTGTACGGGTTGAAGTTCGGATCGTTCGCCTCCATGCGGTGTCTCCGGGGAGTTCTTACTTTCGACAGGTAAAGCTCGGGTTTGCTATTGAGAGCAGCGAATTGAGGACTCAACCTGATAAGCGAAGGGAGTTTTTTGTGCTCGCACAATCAGCAGAATCCATCCTCAGCTTCAGCCTCAGCCTCCTCCGGAATCCTTGCAAGCAGGCGCGCGAGCCAGCCAACCGCCGGCTCTCATTCCCTCACTCTGCCTCCAGGCCCGCCAGCATTCCTTCGTTCTTCATCTCTCTCTCCTGACTGCAGGCAGAATCTCATTGGCTGGGAGGCGGACTCGGACCTGGTGGGGGTGGGGGGAGGGCTACCGGAGCAACTCTCCTATTTTCCCCATCATTGTCTTCTCCATTACGCTGTCTTTCGGCGCTATAGATTCTCATCAGACCTTCATTTGAGATCCCACAACTTGAGCTGTGAGATCCCAAAGCTTGAAGATTTCATTATTTCAAAGCTTGAAAATCCCAAAGCTTGAAAATCCCAAAGCTTGAAAATCCCAAAGCTTGAAAATCCCAAAGCTTGAAAATCCCAAAGCTTGAAAATCCCAAAGCTTGAAAATCCCAAAGCTTGAAAATCCCAAAGCTTGAAAATCCCAAAGCTTGAAAATCCCAAAGCTTGAAAATCCCAAAGCTTGAAAATCCCAAAGCTTGAAAATCCCAAAGCTTGAAAAAGCTTAAAATTCTCAGAGCTTGAAAATCCCAAAGCTTAAAGATCCTAAAGCTTGAAAATCCCAAAGCTTAAAGATCCCAAAGCTTAAAGATCCCAAAGCTTAAAGATCCCAAAGCTTAAAGATCCCAAAGCTTAAAGATCCTAAAGCTTAAAGATCCCAAAGCTTAAAGATCCCAAGGCTTCAATCGAGATCCCTATCTAAAGCTTTAATCCTAGCAAATTTTAAGCTTCAAGATTTCAAACACATCATTATCGTTTCTAGGATTCAAGACAATTTGATAGAACAGATATTTTTGCATGTACGCTCGTAAGAGCTGGGTAAATAGGATGCCTATACATTCGTGTCTCGCACACATCATCAGACAATCGAATTGAATTCTACTTAGCAGTATATACATGTATGCTCGATCCACATATGCACTAGCTTTGACTAGCCTACTTGTTAAATGCTCGTTTATTGCCTGTACACAAGTGGCATATATATATGGTCAATCCATCATATTTTTACACAGCTCAGCAATCGTATACAAGCACGGGGGCCACTATGTACAGGCATTCGTTCACGGTCTCATTATACCTGTGCACACATTGCCAATTCTGATGGCAGTATAATATGGTAGTAGTATAGTTAGTAGCAGTGCCAACAGCCAAATATATTATAGCATCAAGCGAGCCTTTATAACATCGGATTCTGATTGATTCAAATTTATATTGTGTAGCCACCCAAACGAGAGCTGAACAAACTGATACTGCAGGTATAAGGGCTGCTCTGTATACAGGGGGGGGGAGAGCTTGATACACATGCATGCAGATAGATAGAGATTGAGAGATGCTGCTTGCTTGCATGGCTGCTGTGGCTGCTGCATTGGCGCAGATTAAATTCCTCAAACAGTGAGGGTCTCCATAGCCCCACATGCGGCCTGTGCTCAACCAGCATAGGTCAGTGAGCCTTGGAAGCTCATATCCGCTCTCCGTCATCTCCCTCTCTCTCGCTCCCAGCTTCCCTAACCCCCCACTTGTTAGAGGAAGGATCATAGAGCTCTGTAGTCGATTTCCTAATTTTTCATTAAGCAAAGACCCCCTCACAGTTGGGCCCGAAATCACGGCTGAGTAGAGTCTGAGAGGAAATTGAAATATTAACAGCGGTGCGCAGACACATGCTATATCAAAGAGCCCCAATTTCCCGAGCAAGTTTAACATTTTTCCTCTGACTCCTCCTTAATTTGGTGCGAGTAATTTCTTTTGGGAATCAATCCGAAGCGTGAGAAATCATAAACTGAAAGGATTGCAGGCCTGTAATGTATACTGATGCCTGAGAATGGCTATAATTTAAACAGGCGCTTGTGCATTTGCCATGATATGAGTAACCAGGGGCTTTAGCACCAGGGGCTTTAGCAACCAGGGGCTTTAGCACCAGGGGCTTTAGAACCAGGGGATTTAGCACCAGGGGCTTTAGCACCAGGGGCTTTAGCACCAGGGGCTTTAGAACCAGGGGCTTTAGAACCAGGGGCTTTAGAACCAGGGGCTTTAGCACCAGAGGCTTTAGCACCAGGGGCTTTAGCACCAGGGGATTTAACACCAGGGGCTTTAGAACCAGGGGATTTAGAACCAGGGGCTTTAGCACCAGGGGCTTTAGAACCAGGGGCTTTAGAACCAGGGGATTTAGCACCAGGGGATTTAGCACCACAGGGCCGCTGAGATACTGCAGGGGTTCCGAAACGCAGCATCATAATCATTGAAAAAAGTAATAAAAATTTCAGTTCAAAGTCGTATTGTCAACATGCAAGGTTTTGTCGATCCTAATACCATTTTAATCCTAACTAAATAGTCAAAGAAGCATTTTCCAATTTCCAAACTAAATCCTAAGCGTCTTTGCAGTGTGAGAAAAAAAGAATTTCTTAGTGTTAATTCAGAGTCGCCCTGCCCATCCATCTCTTAGAAAGGATTACAGCAATGCGGCAGCAGTATTAAGACAGCTTTCTTCAGACACAGAATCTGCTTCCGACTCAATAACAATTGTCTTTGCCAGCCTGTGTTGCAGATTTTAATTATCTGCACACAGAACTGATTCTCTCGCATCAATCGGCCCAACTAATCTCCCGCACCCGCACAGGTAGGGGGATGCGGCATGAAGGATGGGATGGAATCCTGTGCAGTAAAGCTACAGCCGGTCAAGCTACAGCATGCGCCTCCGGGCGGAGCGAGCCATGGTAAACCGCGCTCGAGCATTCTATCAGATCTGCAGCCACTTGAGCATGTCCCGGCTTTTTTTACCAACAGACCATGCGCACAGAATATCTGGTAAAGGAATAAATTCTGACTCTCAATTGAATACCGAATTGCAATCCGATACCCCGGCAGAGGCTCTCCAAGGATTTTGCCAACCGTGCGCGGCTTTCTCTCCGGCTGGGAGTGCAGGAATACGACAGGTGCGCACGGCTGATCCGAGGGCCAGAGGGGCGGCTGCGGGTCAGGGAGACCGATGGGAGAAACGGGATGACAGCAGGGAGGAGGGTCAGTGAGAGGGAGATGGGGAATGAGAGTGAAAAGGGAAGTGAGATCGGAAGTGAGAGTGAGAGTGAGATGGAGAGTGAGAGTGAGATGGGGAGCGAGAGGGAGATGGGGAGTGAGAGAGATGGAGAGTGAGATTGGGAGTGAGATGGAGACTGAGATAGGGGGTTAGGGTGAGATGGAGAATGAGATGGGGAGCGAGAGTGAGATGGGGAGTGAGAGTGAGATGGGGAGCGAGAGTGAGATGGGGAGCGAGAGTGAGATGGGGAGCGAGAGTGAGATGGGGAGTGAGATTGGGAGTGAGTTTGGGAGTGAAATGGGGAGCGAGAGTGAGATGGGGAGCGAGAGTGAGATGGGGAGTGAGAGTGAGATGGGGAGCGAGAGTGAGATGGGGAGCGAGAGTGAGATGGGGAGCGAGAGTGAGATGGGGAGTGAGATTGGGAGTGAGTTTGGGAGTGAAATGGGGAGCGAGAGTGAGATGGGGAGCGAGAGTGAGATGGGGAGTGAGATTGGGAGAGAGTTTCGGAGTGAGATTGAGATGGAGAGTGAGATTGGGAGTAAGATTGGGAGTGAGAGTAAGATTGGTAGTGAGATTGGGAGTGAGATTGGGAGTGAGAGTGAGATGGAGAGTGAGGGTGAGATGGAGAGTTGGTGAGATGGAGAATGAGATGGAGAGCGAGAGTGGTATGGGAGTGAGATTGGGAGCGGGAGTGAGATGGGGAGTGAGAGTGAGTTGGAGAGTGAGGGTGAGATGGAGAGTTGGTGAGATGGAGAATGAGATGGAGAGCGAGAGTGGTATGGGAGTGAGATTGGGAGCGGGAGTGAGATGGGGAGTGAGAGTGAGATGGAGACTGAGATGGGGAGTGAGATTGGGAGTGAGAGTGAGATGGAGACTGAGATGGGGAGTGAGATTGGGAGTGAGAGTGAGATGGAGACTGAGATGGGGAATGAGGGTGAGATGGAGGGTGAGATGGAGGGTGCTGGTCTTCCTAGCACAGCCAGTTCGCCCAACCTTCGACAAAGTCATAAATAAATAAACAAGGTCTTCGTGCCCGAGAAACACACCGATTTCTCGTACGCCAAGCGCTGGCAGACACGAAAGCTTCATTCAGACATCAACGAAACGCGGTACGCGGAAGCGACGCCTCGGTCATCCGGAAAGGATGCCAGTTAAGGGAGTGGTTGGAGATTCCCCAATTCCCGTTGATATTTACCCGACAAAAAAGTAACCCAAGTCAAATCTGCGTCAATAATTAATTTATTATTTGAAAATACAATTTTATTTGAGGCAAAAATTAAGCACATTAATTATTCATATTGCGGAGACAAAACTACAAACTCAAGAAAATTCCATATCAAGATATTTATCTGCATAACACTGTGATGAGAGAATTTACAGCATTCCTGCGTTAGCTGAATAAGAATACTTTGCTTCTTTTTAATAGTAAACTGCGGTTCACCGCGTATTGATTCACTCTTAGCGTTTCAGGTTATTTTAACCTTGCTACCTATCCACCCATCTATCTATCTGTCTATCTATCTGTCTGTCTATCTATCTATCTATCTATCTATCTATCTATCTGTCTATCTATCTGTCTGTCTATCTATCTGTCTGTCTATCTATCTATCTATCTATCTATCTGTCTATCTATTTGTCTATCTATCTGTCTATCTATCTGTCTATCTATCTATCTATCTATCTATCTATCTATCTATCTATCTATCTATCTATCTGTCTATCTATCTATCTATCTATCTATCTATCTATCTATCTGTCTATCTATCTGTCTGTCTATCTATCTATCTATCTATCTATCTGTCTATCTATTTGTC